>JAEMPF020011532.1:46597-65542 GCA_022496165.2 Catalaphyllia jardinei
AAACAATGATTCTACTCGCGCTTGTTTGTTCTGAGATGATTAAAGCCAATTCCTCTTTGGCTCTCTACAAGAGAAAATGACGGGACAGAGAGGGAGGCTCGGGGCGTTGGCCGGGATATATCATGTTCACGAAAGTTATTTTTAACCCAGCGGAAGTCTCGTTTTTCTGGCGGGTCTGTTTTCCGAGACGTCTGCATGCAGTCTTGCCTCGCTCTCAGGTTCTTAGTAACACTTCTTCCGCTCGTCTAAAAATAACTTTCGTGGACGTGACGTTTCCCAAGGGCTGGACCGGGAGCCTCCCTCTCCCCTCATTTTCTCTTGCTCTCTATCATGTCGTTTCCAAAGCGCGCTCGCGATGGCTTGGAAGAACAAGCTTGTTTAAGAGGTCATCAAAGAGGTCGTTAAACCAAGTTCTCTTATCTTAATGCTGTATATGTTTAAACCCGATTTATGTCGTCAGGTGGAGAAATTAAAAAAAAAAATACAAACACAAAAAATTATATACCAACACTTTTGTTCCTCTAATAAAAAAGTTAGACCAGTCTTGACGATCTGTAAAATAATGAACTTGGAAATAATAACGACATAGAGAGCAGAACGTGGAGCTGAAGGTGAGTCTGCTTACAACCTAACTAAAGATGCTCATTGTCACTTCAGTTTGTTAGATAGACTAACAAGTCAAACATCTGTAAAGTTCTTTTCCAAGATTTTATTACCGTCACTTTTAAAACTGACTAAAGTAGTTCTTTCAGAAGTACGTTAGACCCAAAAACAAAATGACATAAATTGAACGTCCTTCAATTCTCTAGTTAAACATGAAATATAATTATTTAGGTGATTCCTCGCATTTGCACTGCGTATCCTTTCTGCGCATAATTTATGTGTCATCTAGGGCGCCCTCGTGCACGCGCATATTGAAAACATGGCGGATTTGCCTTGATATTGAGCTGTCAGTTGAAAAATGGCTATAGCTCACCAATGAGCACGGGCACCCCAACGTTTTTTCAACTCATTATATTCAACTTATAAACTTTGAGAAAAAAACTAATCTGATTTTCATTGCTGAAAATTGAATAAATAAGGAAAATACCAGATACACTGGTCTTTTCTATTTTGTCGTTTGGTAACCATGTCAATAAATTTGGTTGATATTTTAGTCAAGAATTCTGCTTTCTGTTCACTTAAAAAGTTTATTTGTGTCCGACACAATGTATTGACTCTAGTCTAATGCTTGTTCTCGCGTGTCTCGTCACAAAGATTTTACAATGATTACTGGGAATGCGTTCTTCTAATATGCATTACATAATGCGCAAATGGGGCATTTTCAATGCCTCATTGCTCTTTAATGAGCATGGACACCCCCCGTTTTTTATTTCAAAATTGAAGTTCTCATATGATAAATATTCAGTTTGAACGAAAATCTATTGTCAGTTTTATTTCAGAGGAATTGCCATAAGTTGTAAGATCAAGTGATGAAAAAAAAGCTATTATTCTACACTCGAAAATATTGTTTTTCCGTTGTTTTTCAATTTCCTTTCGGGTTATTTAATGTTGGTAGATGCAATGAATTAAGAACGTTTCTTGGCCATTAAGTTGGTAAAATGAAAAAAAAGATAGAAAACAACAACCCCCCCCCCCCCAAAAAAAAAAAAAAGGATGGCAGATTGCTTTTGACATAACTGCTCTTACGATATCATTTACGCTTTTCAATGTTATAAAATCTATAACTATTTACAAATCAAGTTGAAGTTCTTCATTTCTTGACTAAATCTACGAAACATCTAAACTATCGGTGAAATACTCTTTATTTACAATTTTCCCAAAAAACTTGAATCAGTGAAATTCGAATCTTTCAACTACAGTATTACTCGAACAAAAATTCTTCTTTAAAACGCAATACATCACTTTAATTTACACTGCTTCTGAATGATGTCATTTCAAAATGTTCTTAACTGATCTTTAAAAATGAACCGGATATCCTATTTTTAAACTAATTTCAGCGCGGTTAATCGTTACCCAGTTCGGCTGCCCGTATTCTAAATACTAGACGATAGTCAAATAAAATCTGCAATACTATTTACTGATGAACTACTCTTAACATCCATATGGTAGAACTCTTTTTCAATGGCAAATCTAACAATAATGAACTGTCTTCATATCATGTCTTCATCCAACAAGTTTCTCTCACAGCAGGCTGTAATGCAGTCCACTCTGGTTGAAACGTTCAATATGGCTCCATGACACGTTACGTTACTGAGCAACGTCTGACCAAAATATCGCCGGCTCAAATCTTTTATTGGTCGGTAAACAGAGTAAGACGTACGCCAAATGATGCCCTCACAACGTTCACTTTCAGTTTTAATGTGAAGAAAGGTGTACATGCAAGGTACGAAATGCGAGTTTTCTTTAATCTTCATAATATTCTAATAGGTGGCTATCAAATTTGTTAGGTTTTCTTTGCGTTCAGTTGAATATGTGAACATACAGTGTATGGCTGTTCATATGTTTTTATTTCACGGATCATGTCGTTCTGTCGTACAAACTGGCCTGATTTGATGACACCCGGCTATCCACAACATTGTAAAAACTTTCTTGACCATGTTTAGCACGACAACGATCTCAGAGATGCACCATCAAGCTCAAATGTCTTGCTCTCTGGACTGCTTACAGACAACTCTTCATTACAACGACAACTTCGCGTATTTTCACCTTCAATCAATTTGAGAGAGTCTCCATGCGATAAACCGACCAGGTCTGGTGACTTCGCTGTGCCACGCCAATGTAATTCCAACTAAACGCGCGCAGTGTGACCACAGCACGGCTAACTGGTAGACAAAGACCTGAAGCTCCAGAATGGTTCCTCAGCGGTGTCTGGCAGTGCGTTCATATCACATCAGTAAATAAGTACTTACTTCTCAATTGCCACGTCTGTGTAGTACACTGCTGTTTAATCATGTCAGTGAAGCAGCAGCCGAATGACAAACAGTCAGTCATGCCAGTAAAACGTTGTATTTGATTCTGCTTTCTGGCACTAATACAAATCACAGTTCATATACTTCATACAAATAATTCATCATCTTTGCATCCACTCCACGAGTCAAAGAATTTGGCACTGTTTGCTAGCTTCTTGAAATACTTTTTCAAATCTTTTAATTCTACTGTTGTGCCATCTCATTAGACCTTCAGAGCACTTGTCTCTCGAGATACAATTCAAAGCTTCAACTTTCGATCCTGTTTAGCCCCAGCAAGTTTTTCTTTGCTCCTTCAGGGCACATGTTTCTCACGATACAAAACTTCATATTGCGATCCTGTTTAACTCTTGCAAGTTTCTCGTTTATTGTTTTTTTCTTTTTTTCCTTCGATTTTAATCATTAATCATTTCGTCAAGCTCCATAAGCAAATCGTCCTCATTCAAATCCAAATCCTCGTCCACGTCTCCATCGTCTTCTCCCCAATCAAAATTATCGTCAAAGTATCCAAAGAAGTCGTCTTTCTTAGACATCTCATTTGCTCTGCAGAAACAGAAACACACTGGTAATCAGCGACACATCACGATCGGTAGAAAGGGAGATAAGAACGCCAGTTCAACAGAAAGCCCCGCCACTGGGCAAGACCTTTTGCTCCCACGGTGCCTCTTTTCTCGCTTTCTGCTGTAATATTGGGGTGGGGATGGGGTGGAGGACCAAGGAGAAGGAATGTGGCAGGGGAAGTTTGGGAAACTACATACGATATGACTGCACGCATCCCATCAAAGTGGTGAACTAAGTTAGTAATTCCTCTCATTCTTAATATAAACAGTTAACATGTTATTTGTATGAAGATTATGAGCACTGCGTTAAAATGTGCGAGCAAAAAAAAAAAGGGAGGGAGCCTGGGGGGTAGTTAATATCGTTCCCAAATCTCTCGTAGATAAAGCTTCGATGACAAGAGATCTGGGAACGAGAACAGGACGTAAACATTGAACAAGTGTCTGGTCAAAGACCACTTGATATCACAAATAGAAACGCACAAATTTAAGTTTCTGCATATTTAAGTCCATCAAAGAAACAAAGCATGTTTTAGTTCGCTCCACTCACATGGCTTGTTTGATCTCATCATAAGATGGCGGTTCCTTTGATTCCTTTGGTTCTTTGGGTTCAGTTGGCTGTTGCTGCGTGGCTTGGTCTGTGTCATCCATTCCTTGATGATCTGAGAGGAAATTGATGTAATCACATCATTTAATTTAGAACTAAAGGTTGTGCAATGGTGGACCAGTAAGGAAGTTTATATGCTACGCAGAAAAGGTAAAAATAACCCTCCAATTCTTAACACCTTGGACTAAGTGCAATCTAAAATTATTCATCATATTTTGGCATTTTAGTCTACAGCCCTTTTGTATACAACTGAAAAATCTACTAGCGAAGTACCTGACAAGGAATCTTGTGGTTTTTCTAGACTGCTGGATATTCCTTCAGGTTCCTAAGAATCAGAATCAGAACAAACCGACCATAAGTTTGACTTGTACATAACAAATTACGTAAGAGCTGTTAAATTAAAAACAAATGCTTCATTTAACGTTGCATACTAAGGATTACAGACTGGGAAGTCTTACAACATAGCCGAAAATGACAACCTTTTCTAAACTCAGGGCCATTTTCAGTAACTCAAGTTTATGTCTCAATTCTATGATGAAACTCGGGAAGAATGGGTGTTACAGAGAAGGTGACATCGATTTTTTAAAATTAAATTCAATGTTTCTTCCAAAGCGTGCAAGCAGTAACTTGTAAGAGACAAGTCCCTTTGAAATTAATCAGACTTTCATAACTCACTTTATATAGTAACCTACTAGATATTTATACTCTTAGAGCAGTTTTCAATAATTATCATTATTATATGGCAAGGTAAATCTGAGCTTTCCGATTGGTCCTTTCTTTGTCAGGATTTCGTCATACGGTCATCGGGTGTGTATTTTTTGTTTTCGAAAGGCGGCAAATTCAAAACAAGTATGACCCGAGTGCCATATAATAAACTACTTACTAACCTAGCTTGCTTGAGCTGTACTGGAGAATATTAGCCCTTGCTCGTTTTTGTACGGACTGAGCGAAGCGAGGTCCGTACTGCCATGACCTCGAGCTAATATTCCCTGGTACTGCCCTCGCGCTTGGTTAGTAAGAGGTTAATAATTATCGAGTGTTGAAAGTAATCAGGCGATTAAATTGGTTTTGGTTTTACTACAGTTTGAGATTAGCTGAGTAGTCTTATTGGTTTGGTTTTGGTTGAATGACACTCAACTAAAAACCTATCTAGCCACTATAAATTAAGTTATAATATAAATGTTTCTACCTGATCCATTCCAGAGGTCTCTGGGGAAGGTTCTGCCTCTTTGCTTGCTGAATCCACTAGGATCTTATCATCAACACCCAACTGAAGCCTAACACTGGCATCTCTGACAGGAGTCACATCACTGACATAACTGTCTTTCTCAGGTATGGTTTGATCAGACATAGGAGATTCATTCACTGTCAGTGCAAGTCCAGGAGTGACCAGTGATTCAGCTTCACTGGTATCAGGTTGAATGCTGGCTAATTTTAATGTTGCTAAATCACTTGGCACAGCTTGGTCCTGTGATTCCTGTTCATTTGGGGTTGCAGCTGTCGTACTACTGCTTACATCATCTATATGTAAGTAAAATTCAAGTAAATTGCCTAAAAAGGACCCAGTCAGAGTCAACTATAGGCTTGGTCTGCACATCCACAACAAACTTGTTACTTTGTGGGTAAATTCTATCAACAACAGGCATTTTTGACCTGAGGTATTAAGGGAAAATCAAGCATAATATTGTTTACGACTCTAAATGACAGCCCTGCAACTATTACATGAAGGTGAAAATAATTCCAATGTTATCTTTTTCCAACCAGGGCATGAAAGGGTGTGCAAAGAAGGGAAAAGATATCTATGGTTACCATAAACTTTGAATTCAACACTGAAAAATTATTGTGAAAATTCTCCTATTTTTTTACATGTATGCACAACAACTTTTAAATTCAGACTGTGTCAAACTTTAGCACAACGACCTGCTAATAAATCAAAATGCCCCAAAATCTCACAATTTTATACCTTGTTTTTTTTCCTTGCTTTGTTCACCATGTTTGCTTATGTATTTTGAATTTCATAACGCACAAAAAATCTGGCACACACATGCAGCCTTAAAGAATTGCATCTTGTTTCAGAATTGGTTGCTGTATCAAGTACTATTATGAAAGAAACACAGAACAGTAGAATTTGATTTCAAAAAACAAAGTCACTGATCCTCTCACCTTCTTTAGCTTTCACTTTGGAAGTTCCCTGTGTCCAAACCTTGATCTTTCTTGGTTTTATCGCATGTGCTAAAAAAGTAACACTAATTAACTGGCAATTCCTCTCTTTGCATTGCAATGGCAAATGCAAGGAAGTAGGTAAGGAGAATGAATACAATGATCACATAAAGAGATACATCTTGATTTAGCAAACAAATTCTCCCAAACTGAACAACACTGTGTTTAAGGGCACCACAAGGGAATAGGTGAGCATAAGTGGGAATAGGTGAGCATTATTATTGTAAAAAATCAACCAGGCATTGTTTTTGCCCTTGCAAAATTATTAACACACTTACCTCTGGCAGGTTTTAGAAGCTTTGTCTGTTGAACTTTCCTCAAAACATTGTTGGGTATTTTTTCTTCCTGATCAGGTACTTCTTTGCTTTTTTGAACCTTGATATTCTCCTGAGATGCTCGCTGTCTTTTTTCAGCCATGATTTCTTCAAAACTTTTTACCTTAACTTCCTGAGTTGCGGGATGCTCAGCTGCTGCAGCCTGATTAAAAAAAGAATTGTAATAACAGAAATTTTTGCAGTGTTGCTTACTTTTTTGCTGAAAATAGTCAATTCTGCCCCAAGACAAGAGTGATCAATAAGTTCAAACAGTTTAAAAATACATGTATCACATCTTTAAATTTGTGACAAATGCATTTTTTAACTGCTGGTTAATTTTGCTTTTTATGTTTTGGATTCTTCCTTATTGAAACACAGCCACAACTGCTTATCTTTAACTTGTAAAGATGTCAAAAAACACGCTGAAATTTGTATCCTGGAAACAACATGACATGTTGCTTCAAAGTTTGTTACGACAAAGATAATGACATTTTACCTTTTTCAAGTTTATCTGCTGTGGCTTGTTGTCATCCTTAGTTGCAGTGGAGGACACACCTGAAAATAGAATGGAATAAAAGAAATGTGAGATGGATCTGAGGGTGACACAGCATTGTTGATTCTGCAAACCTACACTGTTTTGAAGCTGTTAGTGAGGTTCTTTAGATTTAAGCACAAGTTCTCACTGACTACTCCCTGTGTAGCCAGTGATATTCTTGGAATGACAGTGGTGTGGCATTCTTGGTTTTGCATTTTAGGATTTTAACTTCATACTCTCACTTCTGTTTTGTATCTTCATCACAAAGTTTGCCAATCAAAGGAGAAAAGAAGTGGGGTGGGTTGGAAAGGACTGACTAGTATGCAGACAGATGCCAAAATGTTCATAGTAGTAGTAGTAACTAAATTAAAGACAAGTTCAGAAAACAAAGATTTTCAACATGGATTCATCATAAGAAGGCATAAATTGCCAAACTTAATAATGAAATAAGACTCACCATTCTCTTTGCTGTCTTTACTTGGACTTGCTCCATCCATGACATACACTGTTCGTTTCCTTGTAGGTTTCACTTTGCTTACAGTGCTCTCTGCACCTGATGACGACACAACCTTTGCATCCTTGTCACTGTCACCGGATGATTTCCGTACTATCCTTTTCAACCTCTTTGGAGGGATTGACGTCACTACTGAAGTGCTACTATTTACCTGCCCTGGAACACTAGCTGTCACCTGTCCACTTACATCTTCGGTAGTTTCTCTCAAACCTTCCGCTTTCCTTTTCTTTTTTTCTTGCATTATTTCTTCAAATGATTTCACCCTAACTTCTTGAAAAGGAGATGGAGGTACATTACTACTTGCTTTCTCTTCACCACCTTGAGTGTCTTCAGCATTTGCTGAAATCCTTTTTGTGGCAACTGACTTTTCAGTGGAAGATTCAACACTGCTGTTGTCTTCATCACCAACTGAAATCTTATTAGTTTTGATAACTTTCTTCACTCTGGCAATTGACTTTTCTGTTGAAGAATCAATGCTGTTGTTGTCTTTTCCATCTAACAAAACAGGTTCCCCATTATTTTCAGATTCCATTACTCCAGCCACTTCCTCTTCTGCCCTTTCACTGTCCTTATCAACATCATTCAACTTCTCTTCTGCTTTGCCTTCATCTGCCTCTTTCTGTACCTTCCCCTGGGCTCTTCTCTCTTCAAGTTTCTTCAGTGCCTTTTCACGTAATATCTCCTCCAGTGTTTTAACTTTAATACCTGGACTACTAACATCTTTTGCCTGATCTGACTTTCCGTCTTCCTTATCAGTTTTCTCTTTCACACTTTGATCTCTGGGTGAACTGCTTTTTCTTTCTTGTTTACTGTCCTTCCTTTCTCGTTCGTCATTCTCATCTCTTGACCGCTTGGAAGGTTTTCTCTTTGCTCTAGACCTTTCTTGTTCAGCCTCTACGCAAACACCAACAAAGTGATATGTGAATACTTTGCACATTGACAACTTACTGTGATTGTAACATTTCTACAGGCAGGGCTGTGCTCCAGGAGCACTCACGTGCCACAAGCAAATAACTTTTGCCTTCAGGTGACTAGAAACACATGCTTTTCTATAAGCTTTTGTGCTGGGCACTGGGGATATCTTGGTTAGGAATGTTTAGACTCCTTGGAATTTTTCTTAGACCTTGGCAGGACTACAACAACAAGACCACAGTCTAATACACTTGAATAGCTGTTTATTGTTTGGTTTGTCCCGGTGCAGTGCTACATATGCATGTGCTAAATGTAATATATAAGACATGATTTATCACATATATGATCTTTCATATTGTGAACTAAAAAATATTAGTCATGTTACAAGCTTGTTATTCATAACAAAACGTTCCATCTAGACAGGTAGAAACTTCAAATGAGTTTCTGAATTCTTACTAATTACCTGCAGAAACTTTATTTTTGTCTCTAGTTCCTTCAGGTTTTCTGCGTTCACCACTCCTGTGCCCTAGAAGTAACAAAAAACAATTAACAATAATTACTATAAAATAATTAAAACACATTACTGAAGAGTCCTGCTTAGCCTGTTGAAGAAACAGAAATCAATTTGATAAGACAAGACAAATATATTAACAGCAAACTCCAGTAACAGTGAAATGATTTATCAGCTTCTTCATCACCATTTCACCTTAATTATCACATTGAAACAGACTCCTTGTCAAAACTCACTCTTATGGCTTTGTTTGCTGGATAACTGTTTCCTGCTACTACGTATCTCTCTTCTATTACTGGCGAAGACTTCTCGCTGCAAACTACCACGCACTCTCCGATGAGATGATCTTCTCCTTTCTTCATCACTTTCACTACTGGAGTACGAGTCTGAATCTAATGGAACAGAAGGGTTTAGGTTTTAAACCAGCAAGAATACTCTTGTACAGTCTACTTCCTTATTCTTATGTGCAACTCTTGAGCAAGTTTGAGGACTCAAAAGGTTTTACAACAAGAGTTTACTCAGATAAGTAGTAAACCTCAAATAATAGCCTTCCCTCGATCAATTGCCTCCCTCGAATAATTGTCCCCCTTTGACCAAAATATTTAAAATAATCGCCTGCCTTGAATAATCGCCACCACCCCTCGCCATTTTCTCTTTCTCTTCTCCCCTCCCTCTCAAGTTAAAAATTGACATCTTGGATAACAAACAAGCTTCCAGTCTTACATCATTGTTTTCCATTTAATTGTCCACAACTGAAAGGTTACAAAAGCACCGTTTTATACAGTTTTTTTCTATGGTAATGCTCGTGTATTTCACTTTTTAATGATATAATCAAACAAATAAGAAAACAGTACTAAAAAAGCACGCACTTTGCGTGGTTAAAAATCGTGTTTGTATAACTCGATGGAGACACAGAACTAGCACGCGCTGTTGACGTAGTGATGGCGTGAGCAAAGAGAATGTACATTTTGATAATCAAAGTTAACAAGTTGTTTTCCTTTTTCTTGTCGTGGTGTTTTCTAAAAGAAAAAGAAAACATGTACTCCATGTTTCTATTGAGTTATAGAAACACTCAACACTCACCTTTGGCTCATGTTCCCACAGCATTTCTCGTTCTCCCAAACTTCCCCTCATGTTTCTATAACTCGATAGAAACACGGTACATGTTTTCTATTTCTTAAATATATAGGGCACAACCTCCTGTGAGAAATATTTGAAATAATCGCCTCCCTCGATAATTGCCTTTTCTAGAATAAGAGCCCCCTTAAGGTGCGAAAATAGAAAAAAATCGTCCCAGGTTATTATTCGAGGAAATGCAGTATTTCAGACTACATTCTTTTAAGAAATGTTCCAGTACATGTATATCATTGTAATGTGATCTGGATATCTGACAAGTGTGTGTCATTGAGCACCCACAACTTATCTGTTACCAAAATACCTTGTGTAGTACCTTGATTGTCAAATTTGTCTTCATGAATTTTACTTGGCAGGAATGGCATTGCAGAACCTAAAAGAAGAAAAAAGAAATTGAGCTTTACTAGTGGCTAAAGTGCCCATATCTACAAAATTTTTATTTTCTTGTCTGATTCTATATATCACCCAATGAACTTCTGCAAAGAAAAATTCGATTTGGATAAAATGCAATCTTTTTTAGACGTTTTAAAAACGTTCAAATTTGCCGCCATTTTGGTCCACCATATGCACCAGTTTTCCCTTCGTTTTGAATGAGTTGTGACATAGATTAAGGAACACATGACTTCAGGCTTGCTTGCTTGATTTACCTCTGTAAATTTAACTTAGTAGTTCATAGAAAATGCTGGAAAGGAGCATTTTGCATGAACTACAAAGCTAAATTTAGAGAGGTAAAACAAGCGAGATAAGTCAAGCTTGAAGTCACACATTCCTGAATCTACATCACAACTTTGAGCATGTCAATGCTGTGATCAGCTGCATGGGTGGACCACAAGAAAATAGGATTTTCGGGTTTTAAAAAAATCATAAAAAACTGTTTTTTATCCAAATTAAAAAAATTTCTTCGCAGAAGTCCACTGCATGAAATATAGGATCAGATGGGAAAATAAAAATTTTGATGATATGGGCACTTTAAATCTGGCTCTGAGAGAGATCAAAATTAATCTAACTCAACCTCTGCAAGTAAAACAAAGTTAATGTTCTTCTTTCACCTTCTGGTCTTCCTGCATACATGAGTGGATGATGATGATATGGCTGCCGAGCTGCTGGGATGCCTGTAAGGAAAAGCAAATGATATGAAGTCAATGTATAATTCACATGTTTTGTAATTCAGAGCCCATTTTAGTAAGTAGTATGGCTACATATTAACTTGAAGTTTAGGTCTCTTGGATGAGAAACTGACATTTGAACACTTGTACCACTGAGGACCTATTTGTCAACCAGTGATGGTTAAAGGAACCATGTCACGGTTTACGCATCTTGAAAAGTTAAGCCTAAAGTTGTCCAGTTTGTTGTTTGTAATCCGTGTTTGTAATCTTCTCCATCCTTATTCCTTTATGGTTTATTATTATCTCTTGTTCTTCTATCCTTTAGTTAGCAGACTGCTATTCTCAGATTTCTTCTGGAAAAGAACTCAAAATACTGACTGACATCCTTTAAACTGAACTTATAGCTTCTGTCCCTTGGTTTGGACAATCAGACTGCTAACCAGTTTTGTCTTGGAGAATCAGTACTTGCACTATTTCATGGTCCCTACCTCTGCCATATCCCAATGGAACCCCTGAGAGCGTTGGTGGAAATCCCCTGCCTGCTGGCATCGGCTGTACCATCCCTGCTGGTCGCGGAGGGCCAGTGAACTGGGGAGTCCGGATCATCTGAGGTGGCCGGGGTACTAACAAAGGTCTGCTTGTGGCTGCAGGATAAGGGATGGGTGCTACTGGTTGTCTTGGTATAGCAACATTTTGTTGCATGGGTGGCCTTGGTCTTGGAGGACTTGATATGGTGGGTATCTTCCTCACTTCTTGTTGGCCAGCTGAAGGAGGGGCAATGGGTACAGGTGCGACAGGGCGGGGCTGACCCTGACATATCACAGGAGCAATTCCAGCAACATTCACGGCTGCCCTTTCACTGGGTCTTGGCTTGGTGTGTAGAAAGGGACAAAAAGGCTTCAGACAACCAGTTGGCTGGGACTCCCAGTAACATGGGGTTTGAGATCTGTGTTTCTGTTAATGCAGTAGATAATACATGTAGATGCATCAATTTCTAGAGAAGTGAGGTTAAGTATATTCAAATCCTAAGGGTTAGAGGAAACTTTCAGATGATTTAGTATGAAGCAACTAGGAAAACTGCCACTTCCCCTAGGTAGTACTTCCTCTAGTCACGATGTTCAGAATATCTGCTGCAGCTCCTGCCAGTGCTACATGTTATTTCAAGCACCCACCTGCCTTTATGGTTACATTGTATAGAAATCGTCTGTGTTAAGAGGTAATTTGATACGTTTTTCACTTGACAACAAGGAAGAAGAAAGTACTTTACTGTACATGTATATTTTGATGTATAAAATCTGTATCTTTGCTCTTTTTACAACATACAACAGGTTAAAATGAACTTATAAACAGCAACCTATGGTACTGTACCTCTATCATCATATGCCTGAAATTGCAGACTGACTTTGAACATCTTCCTTTTTCCCATTGTTCACAAGTGATCTCATTTCCTAATGCAGCTGGCTCATGTCGGAATGGACATTCATCTCCCTAGAAAAATCAATCTTGATCAGACTTAAGGAATCATTTGCCATACGATGGCAAATCATGCCTAATTCTTTTCACTCTAGAAAAATCAATCTTGATCAAATTTCCGCCATCATTTACCATATGATAGCAGAAACAAAAACAATAGTAATTTATTATGAGTGAAATGTTTTATCTAATCTATATTTAAGGCCAGATCAGCAAACCGTTCCTGCTAACTTATAAATAAATTTTCCAGTATGGAAGGAAGCACAGCTTTGTGAATCAAAACTAATAATAAATGTGAATAAATGTAATTTAGGCAGGGGTCACGTTTAAAGATATTTGATCATATATCAAGGCCATAGCAGGACCTGGCCAAAACACGAAACAAAAATTAATCCAATTAGGTTTGACCCACGTAGGTCGCGCATGGTAGACATCGCAGACTTCTTTGTGCTGCTTTTATGCAGGCATATTTCAATTTCATCCATTTTTTTTAATTGTTGCTTATGCTCTTCAAAACACTCGACGAAGGAGAGTGATCGCCATGGCATTTTTTAGAAAACGTAGACGAGGGGATTCGCAGAAGGCTCTGGCGTTTACCTTGCCCTGTGAACTCGTGGTTTGAAGTTCATTTCTACAATCCTACTTGACCAGATGATTACTTCAAGCAACAGCTTCGTGTGAGAAAATCAACCTTCTAAATACTCTTGGAATTGATGAGAATGATACGGAAAGTTTTCGTTTGCCATGCTTCTGTAGTGTGCAGCAGATTGCATAGAACGAGTCTGTAAAACACAAGTTTTGTCCAAGAAGAGGTGTTGATTGATGGTTTTGACAGAAGCTTTAATTTGTTTTATGGCCTTCTGACTAGATATGACCAGCTTTGAGGCAGGACATCGGTCCGTTTGATCTGGTGTCCTCTGCGGCTTATATGTCCGCTGTTGCGACACAAGGGTCGCGCTTGTCTTAAAGAGGCGATGACACATTTTATGCCTATCGAAACACCTATGTCTTTAAACATGACCCCTGCTTAAATGCGAGACAATGCTGGCCGGCAGTATCTCCCAGGGTTCTGGTGCGGGGTGGATGGGGGTTTCGTGCAGGAGCCCCACATGGCTTACAGCTTGGCTTTGGATGTCAAGTCATTTGCCTTTTGTTAATACTCTCAAATAGTTCGCAATGTGTTTTTATTCCTGGCTTGTCCCTCCCTCTTTTCATGGTAAGTATGTGGTAAGTATTTGTGTTTCCACTGACCTGTCAGTGTGACGGTGACGGGTGGGTGGCTGCCGGTCACAGGGTTTCATGGATACCCTTTGCATTTGGCTTGGTTTGATTCGTGGCCCCACCCTCCTATTTTAGGCACCATTCCCCAAGCTCATCTATTGTTGATGAGTTTAATTTCCTTGAAAAGTGTGGTCATGTACACTGTGTTATAATTTATATAGCAGCCTCTTGCTAATCATGTTTACTTGATGCACAGATGTTGGAAATTTTTTTCTGGTCTTTACTCTCTTGCTTGTGCTATTTATGTCATCTGAATTTCTGTTACATACCTTTGCACAGGTGGAGTAATAGAAGAAATAACAGTCATCCCCTTGTGATGTCATCACTAAGCTATGCCACTTGGTTTTGGCTGAAAAAAAGAACATGTCAGTAGCATTATAATTTAAGGAAGCAGAGGCCAACACCTTATGGCGCTTGGCTTATAATAGTTACCATATGTTGAACCACTGCACAGCAAGAGGGACAACTTAAAAATGAACTGTATTATGAGCACAAGCAAGAGTGGGATATTATAAGGAATTGAGTCTCCTACTTAAAAAAACCTTCTACCTGAAGTACTAGTTTAGATGTTATCTTGGTGCTTATTCAAGAAGCCTCTTGTGAGATGATCCAGAAATTAATTTAACCTTCCAACCATTTTCTCTTGGTATAAAAGGTTGATTACTCTAATTGTGGGACCAAGAAAAAACAAAGAGTCCCAAAAACAATGTACAGGAGTTCAAGCCAAATCAAACCAGAGAGAGAGAGTGAGTTTCACAGGCTTATAGTGTAATTCATTCCTAATTTGAAGAATTTGTTTCATCAAAGCAGCATAACATATTCACCTTTGGAATAAGGACCCATGTCATCTAAAACATTTTGTATCGCATGTGAAGTTTGTATTGTGCATGTACATTGATGCAGTTTCTTGTTTATCATTCTTGCAATAAGTCTAGTTGTCTGTTAAAGGAGTTGACACTTTCACAGGGGTTGTTACTGTTGGGATTTGCTAACAACTACAGAGTATAACAAATGTAATGTTTTTCCTGCCGGCTGAGCTTGCAAAAGAGGCAGGAAATGAAGTTCTCTCACACTGAATGGGGAACCTGGGTACGAGCCAGGATGTCGTTTCACGCTCAGTCGCGTGAATCAGTTTTTCTTTTCTTGCCGGACAGTGCAACAGTTTTCCCACCCTCCCACCCCTTAGCGAGTTATTCTCTAGAGTTTTTTCTGGAAGTGTATCAATGTTTTGGTAATCTTGGGTCAATAAAGTGCTGCTGTATTGTCGTGTGGCAGACAAAATGCATTCAGTGTGTGAGAATTGTCACTCTTAAAGGGTTGCTAAGTACTGTTGGGATCACTATTGTTAACACATCACTAACAATAGGTGAAATACACATTAAGTTATTTTCTTTTACCTGACTCTCCCAGCTGTCCTGTGAAGACTGAAAAGTCCAGATGCAACAACTCAGGTTAATTGCAATGAAGACCTCAATCTAATGTAGCAAGGAGTATGTGTGCACAAGTAGCTCCAATAATAACAGTTACTGCTAAGATTTTTCACACTTGGCAAGCTCAGAGCTCATTGATGTCACTGACAGCTAAGGTGATGACGGTAACTTAAATTCCAAAGGGATGATCTCTTGTACACAAAGTTCCAATACAATCTCACAAGCACATTATTCAATTGTTGAATACACTCAATTGTCCTTTAAATGTTGATCTTCTGCTCTTCTCGAGTTTATTCACACGTCTTCTTTTTTACGCCCTGGCTAATAAAATACAAGCTGATGGCAACACATTCCTCCAATAAATCCTCTGATGGAGCGGAAGTGGCTCTGACTCCTTGAACTGTTTCCTTGGAGTGCATAGCCCAAACGAGGTGAAAGCAAGTCCATCATTCAATTTAATTACAGGGTAAAATAATAATATTGTCTTTAAATCCAGGGAGTCCAGTAAAATCATCCTTCATTAAAACCTACAACTTGATCTTTTCCATTTCTCAAGGGGGTTGGCATGGCGCATCCAGTAAATAAGGAATTTTCAAAATGTCACAGATTGTTTCAATGAGAATTAAAGGTAATCATCTCCCTCCCCTTCCAGCCAGATATAATTCCAAATTGGACAACCTTGTGACACAACTCATAAGTAATCTTACAGGTAAGGTGATACAGGTACACAAAATGCACATTTTCATAGCCCAATCAGCACACAAAAACACAAATTTTTGACTACTGCTGAAAAACACAAATTTTTGACTACTACAAGCAGACAAGTAACTAGCATATACATGTAAGAATCGCATTTTCATATATGCACTGCAAAGATCCTATTTACAGCTGACCTTCCTATAGGCAGTCCATGTTGAATAAACTCCCTATAGATGTTTTTTTTGTTCATTATAAGCACCCATAGTCGAATAAGCTGCATATTATATATATGCAACATGTGGATCACTTCCAATATTAACATACCCATTATAATGTTTAGCTCTAATGAAAAGTATAGTGTAGTAACAATTTCTATTCAAAAATAAAACCCAAACTCTATTAAATTATTCCTAATAGCAAACAATTTCTATACATTGAGACACTGAGATGGGAGATGAATTACATCTGGTTGGTATACCTAAACATTAGCAAGTACACTGTGAGTAAGGGATATTAAATTGTCTACTGCATGTCCAGTCCTAGCCTAGGTAGTTTTTGTAAACCTTTTTTTTATCACTGAACATTCAATAATTATTGATTTTCAAAACCTGCAAGAAGCCAATTTCTTCAATCCCTCTAATAAAGAGAACTTTGTCATGCTGTATTACCACAGGGATTAAGGAAAACTGCAGCTTGAAAGTTCTTGTTTTTCTTCATTACTATTGGACAAGCAGTATGGTACAAATGAATATTTAAGATAAAAATAAGTCATCTGGAAGCTGTATCACAAATTAATGGGACAAAATTATAACAATACAAGCACTGACATGCATCTGTAGATGGCATTCTATCACAATACAAATTGAATTGTTGAATTGTTGGTTTATAAATGGACTTTGACTACATAGCAAAGTGATGGGGCTGTCCTGGGAAACGCCATCGCCACCAAAAAAACAGAGGATCTTGAAGATCTTTCCCTCATTGAGCCAATATTGATTATCATGAACTCATTCATTTTAGCTCAGATGAAGTTTCCCTCTGGTTTTAACCATTCAATCTTCAATTTTCCCCGTAAGAGCTTTCATCTGTTAGCCACGTTCAGATATGTACACACGCTACAGCGATATGCCACAAACACACAATCACAATAATCAACTATCCCAAGGAGGAACACAATTAAATAAAAAAGCCAGCAGCCATTGTGGTGACGAAGTGAACATGCTTTGCATGAAGGAACTTTGGCCAATTAAAATTCTGCTGAAATTTTCCACTGAGGGGATCCACATAGAAAAGTTTACCCTATAGCACAAATCGCGCAGTTCAAAAACATGGATACCAAAGGCTAAAAGATCGTCGAAATTTCAAAAACAAGCTCTTTGCTCATTCATTAATAATATGAAAACACTAAAAATATGAGCAAGCGAACACGCAATCGACAAGACATTCAGCTACATGTATGAAAAGTCGCAGACAAACCGGAATCACCTTCAGGGAACAAACCAAAAACATATAAAAAAGGCTGGTTACTTCGAATTCTTCCGTGGAGACTTGAAAGGATGGCTTCTGGGCCTTGGGATCCTGAAGAAATCTTGCTTTATCCTTCGACCATTAACTCCACGCTCTCAAGATGGCGGCGTCATTCATGATGATTAACAATTTTTTGACGAGGGGAGAGGTGGGGAAAATGTCAACTTTCGTTTAAAAGCGGAAACGTGAAAGCGAGGCTACCCAGCAGGAATCAGTTGATTGGGGAAGGGAGAGTAGGGTTTTTATCATTCCAAAATTTTATAAATAGGGAATGTTGTACTCAACACTCACTAGAGAGAAGGATACGATTTAATTATTTTCTTCACAGTAGTTTAGTCCTTTGTTTAGTCCCAAAGAAAAAGAGCAGAGGAAATATATTTCATCCTTCCAGAAAATAATTACTCTTCACCCCTCCCCTGCATATAAATGAAATTTCGGTTCCGTTTTCACTTTCCGTTCTTCACGAGACTTCTTCGTGACACGAGATGGCAGGGCTGTCTCCTAAACTCGCGACCATTTTCAAGTAAGTTTGCATGACTTCGTCCACAAAAAATAAATCAATTAGGAGACAATTTGTATTATTTGTAATCCCACTATTCTGCAAACTCACTCTGAAAGAATTTTGGTTTTATTTTGTATAGGTACGTGGACAGTCATCAGGTAAGCTAATTCCAAAGTTATTTGGCCCAACTTAGCTTTTAAATTTTATTTGATTTTGCATTAAAATTTTAGACTTATGATAGTGCATATAAAAAATAAGTAAAGTCTGCTTACGAGCCAAGTGGCTCATTAGGCCGGAGCTTATCCCGGTCTCCTTAGCATGAAGCGACTGAGAGTATTTCTACTCCCCCCTGGATGGCATGGGATGCTAGACTATTGCAGGGTTACCCCCAGCGTTAATTTCGCCGGTACCCATTTATACACCTGGGTGGAGAGAGACACTGTGAGAGTAAAGTGTCTTGCCCAAGAAAACAACACAATGTCCCTGGCCAGGGCTGGAACCCGGACCGCTCGATCCGGAGACGAGCACACTAACCATAAGGCCACCGCACCTCTCACAACAAGTACGGGAGCAGGTCGGGGTAAAAAAAAAAAAATGATAATTCCTTTTTCACGGGTGCTACGCAGTTCCCATATATATCTATAACATTTGAAC
>JAEMPF020021158.1:0-5000 GCA_022496165.2 Catalaphyllia jardinei
ATATATATATATATATATATATATATCATGGGGCCAACCCTAATACTCTAAATGGCGCGCGCTTACGGTCTCCGTCCCTGATTATGGCTTCTGGTGATGCCTCTCTTATATTTAGTTTTATCATTTCCCATAGGAGAGCAGGAGAGACCGACGGGCTGTTTGCATATTCAATTTTTGTTTCTTGGATCGTATTTTTGATTTTGGTGACATAATTATCTTCTGATAGAAAGGATGTATTTAACTTCCGGAAATCCGGACCCCTAGGGTTTGAATTTGTCACAATTGCCATGGTTATCATTGAATGGTCCGTTTTGTAACCAGGAGCAATATCCGAGGTGTTCATTTTGCTGATTAACTGGCTAGTCAGAAAGAAATCGAGTCTACATTGAATATCCGGTTTCTTCGGTCGCCAAGTGTACCTTTCTTTTTCTTCGTTCAATACTCTCCATATGTCTAAGACATCCCACGTCTCGCAAATTCCTTTAACCTCTTTGAGTGAGTTTTTATGCGTGCACGCGCCCCCCTCTCTTATCTTTTTTAATATCCATGACTAAGTTGAAGTCACCCCCAATAATGATCTCATTGCATTGAAAATCTTGCAAATAGTTGGAAATGTCTCTGAAAAAATCAGGCTTATCTTCATTTGGTGCGTAAAGGTTACAGAGAGTGAAACTTGAACCAGTTGTGTTTGTCACAAATGATAAAGCGACCGTTAGGGTCTGAGCGTGTTTTGTTGATTTGTAAATCAAAATTATTATTAAGGAGTATACATGTACCTGTTTTGTTACTTGAGCAACAGCTAAAAAGAGCTTTAAATCTCCATTCAGCCGTCCATAGGTGAACGTTTTTTTCCGTGCAATGTACTTCTTGGAGCATGTAAACTGAGAAATGTTTTTCCCTGAGCCAATTGAAGATTTCTTTTCGTTTTGAGACCTCTCCAAGACCCCTTACGTTCAAAAAGCTAAGTTTTAAATCTCCAGGGATTGTAATACGGACACCTCAAAAAAGCGTGGCCTGTATACATGATTTAAGTGGCAAGGGACCCACAGAATAAATTGGTTTGCCTTTTGTATGCAAATTTCTAGTATTTCTTGAAGTGTCTTCTGGACATCTTTGCTCGGCATGATGATGTTCGGCGTCGCTAATGGCGGCTCGCCGTCCTCTTCCACGTGGTGTTAATCATAGTAATTCTCACTCTCGTTCCCAGAGCTTCGTTCCCCTTGACCAGCGGTCGGAAAACGAGAGCTCTTGGAGCAACCATTTCAGACGTGCGCCATAGCATGAAATAGATGTAGGCTGAGACTGCGCAGTGAACCGGATTACCAGAATTCGGTTATTTCCCATTGCTGATAGAAGTTTCAACCGATTTGGCCATTAAATGCTTAAAAATTACATGGCCTAAGCGGGCAGCATGTCCACGCTGCTACTCCTCTGCCTTGCGCATGTCCCGCAGATTATTACACACTTCATTCCAGGTTTGGCAAATCACTTGAGATTAAAGAGCGATCGTTTGTTGGCAACTCCAATCACGGTGCAACATTCCCACTGTTCATGTATACCCGGTGGCCGTTCCCTCTCTCCCGACGGCAGCAGTAACGTTTTTTTTGTTTCATTCTCCAGCAAGTCCAGACTGCGACTTTGAAGAGAGTATGTGTAACTGGCGTGCTGAACAGGGATGGATTCTCAAAACAGGCGTAGAAGGATTTGAAACTGCTGGTAAGGTATTCCCTGTAATGTGTATCTGTTCGATTTCGTAAAAAATGCCCGCAGATTTGAACTCCTTCATTCTTGTAACTGGTGATTTTTTTCGATAGGGAAGGGGGCGGCTTTCCAAATGGCACAACATGTAGAGCGTACCTAGCATGAAATGCAGAGAGCTTCTTGCTGTTATCTATTTGTTTCAATTATTTATCGCTATTCCCCCTCCCCTCCCTTGCTTTTTCAGGCTACACTCGTTTGAATTTCAGTTCGTGCGGTGAACCGATTAACGTTCTATAACTTCTGTCTGAAGGACGTCTGCCCGAGAATATCATTAATTCCAATGAAGGTGCGAGTCTAACGATTTGCTAACAATCGTCATCCATTATCGTAGCGGTCCTGAGATTTATTAAACGCGGGACGTCGTTTAGCCCCGTAATCGTAGGGCGTTTGGATCGCTCAGTGTGGCGATAATATTGTGCTTGCTTTAGACAGCAAATACCCTTAGCGTCATCAATTTAGGGTTTAGACGTGCAATGAACCAGACATTTCTGGCTGCTTTTGGCGTTGTTTGACCTGAACGTTCATTCGGCCTAAGACTCATTGTAGAGTTGCTATCGTAGTTTCCCGCTCGTTGAAATTCAAGTACATCTGGACATTGTTATGTACGAGCAAAACATGGCCACGAGCAGTGTGAAGGAAAGCACGTCAAAGACTGATCGATCGTGAGTAACAATTCATTTCCTTGTTTTATCAATTTCAAGCGTTTTCGGTCTAGCTAACTAGCAGACATATCTGATTCGCTAGCGCGGAGGAGTTGTTTTTTTGTGTGGCTTCCGGTCGATAATTGACGTACTGACAACATGGGGCATAATTATGGCCCAGCCTATTTGAAATTCAATCGATTCTCGATGTGAGATGCTCTAAGTCACAAGTTATTATAGCTGCAGATTTTCCAACATATTCATCTTAAGGGTACTTAGTAATCGAGTATGAAAAACAACTGAGCAATAAGGTGATGGTTATTCTATTGAAGTTCACGATGAGTAAAGCTAAAGGATTGCAAGTTTGTTTGTGATTAGATGTAGTGGCAGGACTTACGTTATTGTATTGAGCATGGTAATGGAGAATGCATAAATAAATTTATAAGATATATAAACGATAAGCGTTTGTTGATCCCTACAGATAAGACAAGATAAGAGTTTTTCGGTGTGTTCTGAGATTTTGGTACTTTTAGTGCGTTAGTAAAGAGGAAGTCCCCAGTCTTTGCCCAGTGTCGCAGAGTTTCCGCGAATTTGAACTGTAGGAACTGGAAACTAGCGAGAGGCCTGGCTATAAGCCCGCGGCTTGGCTACTTAGGCACTGGAAGACTGAAAACATGGCTTACGCACAATTTTGACTTTGAATGGTGGACAATTTTCTTTAACTTTTCGAAGTGGAAATTTTAATTTAAAGTTTAAACGTATTTGTGACCGCATCCTCAGCGCCACCCAGCGTCACCTTTGCTAATTTCTTCCTGTCAGATTATTTCACTGTTTACAACCCATTTCAGCTTCATATTTGCCGGAAAACGGTTTCCTTTGAAGCTGTTCTCGTTGTAATTAAAAGAAATAATTTAGTTTGTTTTGTTCGAAGCAATGATGAGACAGGTTGGTTCTTGACGAAAGTGAGATAATGAGAGAATATGAGCCAAGAAGAAAACGGGCTCCCAAATTAGGAACTACGCGCGGCAGACAGGTCTATCAAAACTGATAGTTCTAGCAAACTGCTTAAACCGCTTGGGAAGAACTAACTATTGCATAATGTTGCCTTTGTTATCAGGTGTATTCGTCGCCTATCTTCCTGCTGGAGCACCTAACTTGCCTTCCTCCCTCTCATCTCCGGTAGTCAACGTCCATGACTACGAATGGAAGTGTTTACGTTTCTGGTATTTCATTGGTCCTATTGATTCTCGAGACTGGCATACCACTTCGTTGATGTTATTACTGAGGACAGTAACATCAAACCGAACAATGGTACTTTTCTTTGCGGATGAATTGACAGATAAGGCGCGGTATACACAGTTACCCTTAACGAGAAATTCTACTAACTCACAGGTATAAGACACGTCTTAAGCCAAGTTCAGACGCCGTACTTCACATGAGCCGAATCGAATAGAAATGAGAAAAATCTTTTGTTCTCCCTCATAAGCATTCGATTCAGCTCATGTGAAGTACGGCGTTTGTACTTGGCCTTAATTACTGACTGGTCGCACTTCAAGTAAAGATGATTGTTTACTTCTCTTGCATAGCGGAAGTGAGAGATTTTTGAAATAGGAAAGTTATGTCATCTACTCATATGCCAGCACTTTTATAATATGGCCAGCACTTTTATGATACCTTAATTTGTCAAGTTTTTAACGGTTGCTTCTAAATCAGTTTCTATTTAACAAGTATTCCCCGAAGATGAAGTGAACACTGGTGAATATTTACCGAGACGAAGTCTTGTAAATATTCACCGATGTTCACTGAGCCTGCGGCGAACAATTGTATAGTATAATTTTCAGAGGTGAATAACAAGAACTGCAAAATAATAGACTAAGGATGCGTTGCTTTGGGGTAATCTGAATCAGGATCAGTGATCCAAACTCTGTCTGGAACATGGTGCATTAAAGGAACCGACGAATTCACTCTGGCCATGTATTCACCGGTTCCTTTGATGCACAATGAATTAGACAGATCTTGGATCACTGATCCTGATCCAGATCACCCCAAAGGAACGCACCTTAAAACATAAAAAGACAGACGCGATTGTTAGTTTGCATATACGTATACAGCCGTAGCTTTAATAATAAGCTTACATCGAATTTGAATCAATTTATACATCGAGTTTCGGCAGTAACACAAACTACTGAAACCCTACGAAAAATAAATTTAGCCGATTATCATACCTTTGTTATATCGTCGTTGACTTCATTTACAGTTGTCATCATCGAAAAAATGAGTAGCTTCAGTTTGAAGAGAAATGAATTTCGGTCACTCGAACTGACCCGCTGGCGAGAAACCACTGTGATTGCTATTTTTGAATACGAGGTTTTTTGAAAAGAGTTTTGGTCCAACAGTGACAGTAGTCATTTTGAAAATTTTCCATCCTTTCACATATCCTTGGAGTGACGTCTTTCGAATAAAGGAAATTTGATTCACCAGCTGGTTACATGTCGGGATGGCAAAAGTGGCTAGCTTAGCCGTAACAAAGCTCAAAAATGTTACAAATTCATCACGTAGCGAGAAAGGAATGTCATAAGCCAAGCTTTCCGACCCATC
>JAEMPF020021158.1:12500-18896 GCA_022496165.2 Catalaphyllia jardinei
GTAACTTCACTAACAAACTCTCTCTGACTAAACTAAGTTGCGCTTCATATTTTATTACCTTTGCTACGTGAAAAAACTAGGGCGTTGTGAGAAACGTGGCGCCCACAATAAAGACTATTTCCTAACAGCAAAACTTCTAGAACTATCAGATACGTACGAAATCACGATTCTATGAGAGCTTTGATTTTGGAATCACGTACTTGACTAGAATAATAACTGATAATAAATCGGCAGGAAGTTACGTAGGAAATTAATAAACGATAGGCGTTTCAAAACTAACATTCCGGCCCCTTAAAGGCGTTACAAATAGCCTTTACACATTAACTATTATAAATTTGAAACGCTAAAACTATGATTATTTCTAATAATAAAGTTCATGGTTATATAGTGTCCATAATACTAGCTAAACTTATCTAATCCTTGCTTGTTATCTCTGCAGCTTCAAGTAGGACAATCTTGTCCACGGGTCGTACTAACACGGACGTCCTTGTCTTGACTTTAGCTGAGCGTACTAGCCCATCTTGGCGATTGCTGTATACTTCCAGCACTCGTGCTAGTGGCCAAAAACTGCGGGGCATGTTCTCATCAAGAAGTAGTACAATATCATTCACGGCGAGATTACACCTTGGCTTGGTCCACTTTTGACGTTGCTGTAGTGACGGCAGGTACTCTCTGGTCCAGCGTGACCAGAAGATATTGCTTAGATATTGCACTTGGCGCCATCTGCGACAGGTGTAGTTATCTTCCTTGGAAAATACACCGGGTGGCATTGCTGTTCCCGCTCGAAGTAGCAAGAGATGATTGGGTGTGAGTGCATTGAGATCTTTTGGATCATCAGAGACCTTGGTGATTGGTCTTCCATTAACAATGGACTCCACCTCGCACATCAGCGTGTTTAGACTTTCATCATCAAGAACTTGTTGTTTGAGCAGTGCTTTCATGACCTTTCTCACTGTTCTTATGCACCTTTCCCACACTCCTCCGAAGTGCGATGCAGCGGGTGGGTTGAATATCCACTTGACATCGTGCTGTAGCAGGCATTCGTGAATCTGAGCTTGATTCCATGCTTGCAGGGCTTCGCTTAGCTCCTTTTCGCCTTTTACGAAATTGCCTCCGTTATCTGACCTTATTTTTTCTGGGCGTCCTCTCCTGGCAATGAAACGTCGAAGAGCGTTGATGAAAGACTCGGTGTCTAAAGAATAGACCACTTCGATATGGACTGCACGGATGGTCAGGCAAGTAAACAACACGCCATATCTCTTAGCAGTTGTCCGTCCGCGACGAACTGTGAAGGGACCAAAACAATCGACCCCTACGTTCGTGAAGGGGGGCTTGGAAGGCGTTATTCTTTCCTCTGGAAGGTTTGCCATTTTCTGTTGCATTACTGGCGCTTGACGTCTCCGGCAATTGAAACACGCACTGACAATGTTGCGTACACTTGATCGCGCCCCGAGAATCCAATATTTCTCCCTGATCAACGACAGCGTGTACTCGACTCCAGAGTGACCAGAGGCTCTGTGATAGTAGTTGATGATTAACTTGATGATGTGATGCTTTCTTGGGAGAATCACTGGGTGTTTAGCATCGCTCTCGATTGGCGCTTGGTGCAGGCGTCCTCCTACTCGTATGAGGCCGTCTTTCAAAACAGGATCGAGCTTGTAAATACTGCTGCTCTTCTTTGTAGGGTTCTTGATTGCCCTTGTCTCTGTCTCCTTGCGGACTCGATTGACTCGACTTAGAGCTAATAATTCTTCCTCGAAGGTTTGTTTCTGTACGAACTCGACGATTTCCCTTTCTGCTTCGTTGACTTCGCACACGCTCAATGGTGTGATTTTACTGACATCTGATTGGTAGCTGATAACTTCCTTTGCCTTGCGGCGTTGACTTTGCTTCTTTAGGTTTTGCTTGTAGCGTAACACCCAGGCCATAACTTTCTTCAGACGGGTCCAAGAGGAAAATTTCTCTATTGCCTCATTAATGTGGTTGCTATGATCGTTTGCTTTGCTTGCAAAGACTTCAGTGGTCCTTTTGACTTCTGGGTCACTGTCGGAGATCTCGCCGATATCAGCGGGTCTTTGCGGCCAGGTCTCCATAGGTTGCTTTAAAAAGGGGGGTCCTTGTGACCAGCGGTCGTTCCTTAGTAGTGCGTCAACTGTCAATCCTCTGGATGCTTCGTCTGCTGGATTTAGCGATGTCTCCACATATCGCCATTGGGTTGCCGTGGACTGATCCAATATTGCTGAAACGCGATTGGCGACAAAGATCTGGAATCTTTTTTCCTTGTTCTCTATGTATCGAAGAACGCAAGTGCTGTCGGTCCAGAAGGTAGAACTTTCAACGGGCAAATCGAGTTCTCGTCTGATCATCTTGTCCAATCTTGTTGCTAAAACTGCTGCGGATAATTCCATTCTCGGAATCGTCATTGCTTTTAGGGGAGCTAATCTCGACTTTGCCATGATTAAGGAACAATGGACCTTGCCATTCACGTCCATTTGTCGGAGATATGAAACCGCTCCATAGCCTTGACTAGAGGCGTCTGAGAAGTGATGAAGCTCACGCTGTGTTACATCTGAGAAGTCTGGTGGTTTGAAGCATCTGGGAATTTCGAATTGTTCCAGTTTGGGTAGTTCTCTAAGCCAGGCTGTCCATTTCTGTTTGCTAAGTTCGGGGATCTGGTCATCCCATCCGAGGCCCTTGAGACACAAGTCTTGCAGGATACCTTTGGCAGGTAGAATACAGGGTGATACGAAACCCAGTGGATCATAGATTGAAGAGACGATGGACAGAATTCCTCTTCTTGTGGCTGGTTTTTCTTTGCTAGCGATTTTGAAACTAAAGGTATCTGCTTGAACATTCCACTGGACACCTAAGGCTCTTTCAGTTAGCGCTGAACTCTTGTTGAGGTCGAGATCCTTGGCTGAGGGGGCTCTTTCCGATTCAGGAACAGAGTTGACTACTTCTTTTGAATTGGATATCCACTTTGTAAGGCGAAAGCCTCCTCTGGATAGCAGCTCACGGAGTTGTCCTGCCAAACGAACAGCTTGTGTATCTGTAGCAACTGAACGAAGGCAGTCATCTACATAGAAATTTCGCTTTACAGTCTCGACTGCGGCCGCGTCGAAGTCTTCTCTGTTGTGGTCAGCGGTTTTCTTTAAGGCGTAGTTCGCGCAGCTTGGAGATGAAGCGCCGCCGAACAAATGGACCAACATTCGGTATTCTTCTGGCTCCTCTTCTAGGTTGCCGCCTGGCCACCAAAGGAATCGCAAATAGTTACAGTCGCTTGGCTGAACTCGAACTTGATAGAACATTGCCTCAATGTCCGACATGAAGGCAACTGGCTCATGTCGGAATCGCGTTAGAACACCAACCAGCGTGTTGGTTAGATCCGGCCCCTGTAACAGCTGATCGTTGAGAGAAGTGCCACGATATTTTGCTGAACAGTCAAACACGACGCGGACCTTGTCTGGCTTCTGTGGGTGAAATACTGGATGGTGCGGTAGGTACCATACGTCCTTCAGAGATAAGTCCGCGCTGGTCACCTTTTCGGCGTAATTCTTCCGTAGCAGGTCATCCATGAAATCTGTGTATTTCTTTCGCAGGATTTCATCCCTCTGAAGGCGTTTCTTTAGCGGTTGCAGTCTGGATTCGGCTTGGGACTTGTTGTTCTCTAGGCATGGCGGATTATTTTTCCATGGCAGACCGATTTCGTAATGACCGTTTGAAAGCATCACGGTGTTTTCCATGATTTCTAATGCGCGTCGATCATTCTGAGACATTGACATCTTGGGCTCATAGCTTGAGTCGTTGAACTCTAAATTGCAGTAATCTTCAAATTGCTTGCTGAGGTTAGCGTTAGCGTCAATGAAGTTCACAGTTGCCTCATTTGGTCCTGTCCGTCCAAGGGGTCCGTTAAGCACCCATCCAAGAACGGTGCGCGTAGCAAAGGGACCGCCATTTTTGGTTTCCCTCACTTCCACTGGTTGCAGTATTTGCGGTACGTCGCTGCCAATCAAAAGGCCGATTTCTGCTTCGATATTGGGCACTGTGATACCTTTGAGGTGTGGCCAACGGTTCACGTCTTCTTGTGTGCCTATAGCGTTGGTTGATACGGGAAGACTGGGTCTTGAGTAAACCATGGATAGCTCTATTACGTTGTGATCGCTGAGATCAGAAACTTCTAGGTTAACGAGGGAACATTCGATAGCCTCATTGGTCGTTTGCATCGTAGTGAGTGAAAGGGTGGTTTTCACTCCCTTGGCATCGAGTTTCTGGAGTAGTGCGTCAGTACAGAATGAAGTGTTTGATCCGGAATCGAGGAACGCGTATGTTAGCACTTTCTTGTCTTGGCCCTTTGCTTTGACCTTCACTGGCACAATCGATAGTCCTACGGTGGAGGAGACGCTAGATGCTTGAAATGTTCCACTTTGGACGTAGCCGTTACTCCCTTGCGTTGCGGTTGCATTTGCTTCGGTGCTTGCAGCCCCGTTACTCTGGTTTGGTTGCGATGGCGTTACTTCCTGAGGTCGATCCTTCTCATGCAGAAAAGTAGAATGCTTTTTCGTACAGCCTTCAATACGACAGAAGCTTTGCTTTGGACAATCTTGTACGAAGTGTCCCGTTACTAGACAATTTAGGCACAGTTTTTTTAGCGCGAACGAACTTGAGTCGGTCACTCAAACGTAATTTTCTGAAGTCGCTGCATTGCGAAAGCCAATGACCCTTGTTGCATGAGGGACACTGCAATATTTTCTTCTGTGGATTGCTTGATGGCGGATAGGGTGGCTTCAACTGACTTTCCACTGCAAATGACCTTGCGTCCCTTTTTGATCTATCGCTGTTTTTGTGGCTGCTGGATCGGCTCGGTTCACCTTGAATTTTGCCGAAAATAGGATGGTTGGTCACTCTTGATCTGGCTTCAACGAAGTCTGTAATGTCCTTCAAGTTAGGGTCTCTTGCTTCTTTCTGAGTAATAGCGTCCACCATTTCGCGCCATTTTAGCTTAAGTGGATAAGGCAGCCGGTCCACGATTTTCCTCAGACCTTCTGGATTTTCCAGACGGTTTAGGTAGCCGATCTCCTTTAACGTGTTACTACAGCCGGTGAGAAGAATTGAGAACTTCTGTAGTGCGGGACCGTCTTCACTGCGGATTGGCTGGCCATTGATAACGCGGTCGACGTAAGCTGTAGCGATCTTGTATGACTGACCATACCTCTCTGCAAGTAGCTTTCTTGCTTCCCTGTAGCCCCTATCCTCCTGCATGGCTAAGCAGCTTCGCACCAGATCTTGTACCTGACCACTAGTGTACTGAAGGAGATAATAAAGCCTTGTGCTTGGACTGCTCGTTTTCCTCTCAATAAGGTTCTCGAAGGCTCGGATGAAGTCACAGTACTCCACTGGATCGCCGGTGAAAACAGGAACGTCAGGTTGAGGAAGCGTTAACGCCATAATGGCCTCTTGTTGCTGTTTCAGGAGAAGTTGTAAATCACCACTAACAGGCGGGGCGTGGGCAGTCTGTGGCGTGCTCTTGGCGACTGCATTAAAGGGCGAATATTGTGGAGTCTTATTGTGCCATTCAGGAGCTTCTGGGTTCAAGGGAAGGCGTTCACTCGCTACGCGGGAACCTTCCATGGGACATGGTAGCCTTCTGGGCTGGCTGAATTCACGATCTGTTGCCAATTGATCTGAATATTCATGGCCGGTCTCTATTGGTTCACGAACGTTAGGTTTGGCTTCTACAGTAGTTGTTTCATCCTCGATGAACCCGTCTTGATACGGCGTTGCTTGAGGCTGCAGGAATGAAACGCTTTTCTTAATTTGAACCCTTTCCGGAAGTAACCTTGCGGTGGTCTCACTCTCGGCATGCTCATAAACCAGTTCTTCGATCTCAGCTTTTGCCATTTCAGTTTCAAGTTTTAATTGCGTTTTGCGTTGGCGCAATTTCATTTCTTCTCCTTCAATTTCATGTAACCTCTTAAGCGTCGCGACTTCAGCTTTTAAAATAGCCCTTTTTGCTGCGGCTCTTGCCCTGGCGCTAGCAGAAGAATTATGTGACGTGCGTGACGAACGTGACGAGTGCGATGAGCGTGACGAGCGTGACGTGACAGTCCTTAAACTAGCGTTTGAAATGCTGTCTTCAGGGTTTATATCACATGATCTTAGTAGCCTTGAAGCTTCCACCCCAGCTAGCCAAACGTCTACGTTTTCTTGTAACTGTTCGACCGTATTGAGAACTGATTGGTAATAATTCCCGGATTCGTTCATCGGTTCTGGATCTTCTAATTGTCTATGAAACGCCTCGTGCGCTTCCTGAAATTTCTTAAACGCTTGTTCTAGTTCCGCTGACTTTTTTAACACTTCATCTGCATTGCTTTCATCAGTCATTAGACCGGATATTTC
>JAEMPF020021159.1:0-18895 GCA_022496165.2 Catalaphyllia jardinei
TATTCACGAGTTGAGTAGTATCACAAACGAAATCATCGAACAAGACGAGTCAGTTTTCTGATCTTTTACAGAGCATTTTCGATGGTGTAATTTGTTTACATTATTGAGAGTAGAATGAAAAGGCGAAAATACACAGAACAATTAAGAAGAGAAAATGATTCAAAGTTAAATATGTATTTTTTGTTTGACGCCTGAACAAATTGATAACATAATAAAATAAATCCGCGAAGTTGTATTTAGCGTAGAGCGTCTTCCAGTGCACCAGCAGAGACGAGCACTAGCACAATTACTGGAAGTAGAAATACAAATCACATCAAATCATCGTGTGAATCTCTGTCTGAAGGGACGTCTAATTAAAACAATGTTCCCCCAAAGTTGTCACAAAGTCTTGAAGCAGACAGCTCTTTGTGCAGGAAGCTGATTTTTGCTATATTTTTTAAAGAATCAGATACATGTGAGTAGTTCAGCAGACATTGACATCATAAAGTAGATGGCGAGTTTTGCCACTTTTGACAATACTCTTTCCAGCATCTAACTTCACAAGATCAATTGACATAGCAAGTTGAAAATGTCAACATTTGTAAGATGTCCTGCCACTTGTTCACTTTTGGACTAGTGGGAGGAGTATAACAACAACAACAACAACTTTATTTGTACCATCAGCTGGGAATTGAATGAACACAAACAATTGAAAATAAAAAGAGTATATGGTTGACCGAAATAACCCAAAATAAAATCAATGTATGGGTTTAATAGCCATATGTGCCATGATGTTTGGAGAAAAGACTAGGCATTTGCAATTTAAGATTAATTTTCTAACAATAAAACATGCCTGTAACTACTTTTTCTTGATTTTGTGGGAATGAGTACTGAGAATAAGAAAGATTTTTTAAATAGGTATATTAAGTTAAAATTGCTCTACAAGCATCTTCTCATCTCTTTTTAGTCAAGTATTACTAATATTGTGTACTATCACCTGGAAAGTGGGTTGGAGGGGGGTACTCTGGATTTCAAGTGACAGGCTAGGGATGATTGAATGGGAGCAAAAATGAAAACTCCAAAAATTCCTAGGGTTTCAAACAAAATCAAAAAAGATCCCAAACCAAAATTTAACCCCCAAAAAATCTCATGCCAAATTTCCGAGTCATAAAAATTTCCAGAATGTATTAAATGATGTAACACAAACAACAGAATAATTTGATAATGAAAATTACGGGTAGAATCATATTTAAGACAATGTTTCGTGTCCTCATGACACCATCATCAGGTCAAAATATAATATTCAACAGATAACAAGAATATTAATGTTCAAGTGCTTAGTCCCTATCATGCCTGATAGAAATAGAATAATTTTGGGTAACAAAAAACAAAGGGCGGGGAGAAGGGCTGTGACCGTCGATTTACAGGAGGCTGCTATCTTGTTCAGTTTCTACTCGACATAAAAGGCCAAATTTATTACTCACAGTAATAATATTGCAGACCAGTTATTAAACAAAATTTAAAATGGCAATTACCAGCAAGCCCATTTTAGATGCTCGCAGGAGGTTTAGAATCAAACTAAAACACACTTTATTCGAATTTTTAGAATCATAGCGGAAGCCCTCACAAATTTCAACAGACAGGGAATTTTTGTTTGGGGACCGACAACAGGCAGGCGTCCTCGCCCAAACAAAACTGAAAAAGCGAGTGAACATGAACCGCCCAACGATATCGATTGCAAAGCAAACAAAAGCCGGAATACAATCCAAACCGAACAAACAGACAGCGAAGAGTGCAGACAACATCTGCGCTATAAAACGGGAAAAAAAGCGTGATCGCAGATTTACAGAGCAAGTATCACAACACTGAACGCTACTGTACCCACTGTGATAATGTCCGGCCTCGCGGACATGATATCAACACAATTTCACAATTTATCCTTGTGCCAACGAATGAGTACAGAAGAAGCAAAAACAAGGTTGTACATACCACCCAAGACATCAACGTTTCCATCAAATCAACTTTATTTGAAAACATTCCAGCTCCTCTTCTTCATACACTTACTGGAGCGATCGATCGGCAACCTCGTGTTTGATCAGTGCTGCAACAGGTTTCATTATTCAGTCGTTGGCGCATCGGAACCAGAAATCCTTTTGTAGACAGTCAAGAGCATTGAGAATTCCCCTTTGGGCGTTAATACGAAAAAATACTCTTTGAGTTGGGTTCTCTGCTTACTTGTAGAAGATAAAAAATTTGAAGCTTTTGAGTGTTTACTTTGCGAAACGCTACGAGTATGACGTCATAACGTGATCTTCTGCTGTTAAATTGCGGGCTCAACTGAAACCGGTTTCGTGTAATGGCGGAAGAAAAAATCGCAAGTTTTGAGCAATTTTTTATTATCTTAACAGTCGTTATATTCAATTTTATTCACATCGAAGGATGTTTTACACTAAAATTAGCTATTCTGAGTCAAAAAATGCTGGAAAAAAAGATGTCGATTTTCGTCGAATTGGCACTTTAAGTCTGTAGCAAGATCATTACATTAATTTTTATTTATTAGGGTAGTCCTGGAAAAAAATTTTTTTATAAAATTTTAACATTTTTTTTTCAGCTTTTAATCCAGAAGCAATTACTGCCAGTCAGCCCTGTCACGCAAAGGAGATTGGCAACAACACAGCATTAAGTTTAAATGCTGGGACAAAGCCAACATCACCTGATTTCCGTGGAGTTTACGTTAGCAGGTGTTTTTTGCTGGAGAAGATTGCATATCTAATGAAACATTCAAGCATCACAAAATGTGTCAATGAGTCAAGTACTGCAGCTTTGTGCAGAAGCAGCACTTTAAACATCTATCTTCAAAAATTTCCCAACGGGACTTACACCATACTTGTTACTGGACCACGCGAACTGATTGTTAAGTTGAGCCCATTTTGCGTCACAGTAGACTTTTCAGGAACTACCACAGACCTTAAGTGCTATTATAATGGATCTGTATCAGGTATGTTACTTTATAATATAAGGTACATATGAATGGTTAGATGCAGAATAATTCTCATGACAAACAACGTGGTGGAGGGGGTACTCCCTATAATGACCTATTCAGGTAGGCTCCGCCCGAAAGGAGTACCTTTTTCAGGCTTCAGGCAAATAAAAGGCTAGGGATTTTAAACAAGTTGGATGAGGTTTTTGTGATATCCAGAATGATCGAGGTCGAGGCAGGGGTTATCAGTCGGGGCCAAAGGCTGGGGCTGATAACCCTTACTGAGACCTTGATTATTCTGAATCTAATAATTGTTTCATTATACATTGAACGCAAAAACTTGGAAGTCGTGTTTCTGCTTCTTCACTGACGGCGAGCAATACGAATCGCTGTTATTGACATGATTACCCTTAAAAAACATGCACTGCGGTCATACATGACATGATTACCAGTGACCTTGAGTGTCCTTGTCATGATTGTTGTATAACATATCTGCAGTTATGACGTCACGGGTGCTGATTTTGAAAATTCACTGTAAGCTTTCGGCCAATCAGAAGAGAGTTATAGGGTTCAGTGTACAATAACACAACCTGAGGTATATAAAAGGATGGCGAAATAGGTTATTTTTAAGAACCTTTTATGCGCGCATATGAGTTTTAGCGATGTTAAGCCTGCATCCAGGAATCTGCGTGGGCTTTTTAATCGGCGTGGACGGAAATAAAATGTTTATTAATTTATGCAGAAGTTAACCGGAAGTAAAGGTGGGGAGGAAACAAGGCAATGCGCGCCGGCTTGGGTTCGAATTTCGGCCTTACTTCAGTGGCTGGATTTCAATTCAAGACGAACTTGCTGTCCACTTGGCCATCTCAACATTCCTGCGTTGAGAGGCGTTAAGAAACGATATTTATAGTTGGGATGTCACCGCTGGCCATATATAAGAACAACATCAGCCTGAACCCCCACAACGCATGTTCTTTTATGTGGGTTTTTACTGTATCGCAGAAATTTGCGCTCACGGACAAACTCTTTCTATATTTCGCGCGGCGGCGCCCAACTTTCATGTTTCGCCGAAAACGGAGATTTACCTGGATTTTAGCATCAAAAATGCTGGCTTCGTTTTCGCGGTAGAAATATGCAATTTCTCAGTTTTCGCGTAAAATTTCTACAGTTTTAATTAATATATCGTTGTTGAGTTAGGTTTTGTACAAAGGAACAGCAAAATACTCGCAGAAAATAGCTAAAATTGAGAAATATTAAATCATTAAACACAGCGCTAGCATTTTCGTTCCCAACGCGGCTATTTTTAACCTGGAAAGAAATTTGATCGGGGCAGATTTCGATCACGTGCTAGGCAACCACTTCTCAGCCGTGAGCGCGCGTCACGTCATCAACAAAACAACGCTGTAAATTGTAATTTTTGTCAAGCTTCATCTTAAAACTTGATTGCCTTTGAGCCTAAATTTTACCTTTCTTCTCAAAATCGTTTTTGTCGGAGTATTCATGAGAAAAGAACATGATGGTAGGTTACTGTTGCCCCTGTCGGGTTTGTAAGTCCGATATTTGTCACATCTGTCGATCGTATTCACGAGATTGTAGGTTAAACCGAGGCTACGGTTCCACTGTCGGTTCGCATCGAATCGCAGCTTTCATTGTTGGCTGCTCTTCTTTTGACATCATAGCGAGAACTGAGTATCTTTCCATTTTCAATCTTTTAAACTTTGGCTTTTAAGATCTCGCACACTGACCGTCTCGGCAGCAATCTTTTAAAATACCTTGTTCGAGTGGAAATGGATTCTGATTGGTTTACGAGGATTTATCGATCGATTTTGGCAGAACAAATTTCCGACAAAATGGAGATATCGCGTGCAAACTAGGTTGCGGGCTCTTCTTGAGCCCGCAATTACAGAGATCTCGCGCTCAAGTCCGAAAACCCTTTGAAAGCTTAAAACGGCGTAAGAATGAATGGAATGAATTCTTTTTCACTTTTAAAGTGCACGTTTCAAGATATAAAAAAAAAGCTGAGTACATTAGATTACGAGGTGATTGCGTGACAATAGGGTCACAACAGGTACAAGTTATAAAATCGAATGCTGACACGTTTCTGACGTAAAAAAAAAAAATAAGTCCGCGGTGCGGACATGTTTGGCTTACGAGTTACACTGGTCGCTGAGGTTTTTCTTGCCTCTTCGCGGCTCTGGTTCTCTCATCTCATGTAGAGGATAATCAAGAAAAACCTCTAGGACCGGGATACTTACGAGTCGATTTTTTACATGTAATTGGAATCCTGTAGATTTTCCTGTATGTAGATTCGGTTACAAAAAATTGATTCACGTACACGATTAGTAGAAGTTTGAATTTTAAAGAAAATTGTTGGGGAAGCCTGACAAATTGTAGGGGAATGATCTCTGATAGACTATGATCCCGTCCAGGGGGAGTAGAAATAGTTCTAGCCGCTTCATGCTAGAAAAGGGGGATAACCTCAAGCTGCTATGAGCCCGTCGGCTCCAAGGCTTCACTTTTTAGATAATGGGAGGGCAGGACAGATCTCTATTGTCAGAACCTATATCCTCGTTGGAGCAATTTTCACGATTTAGAATACTCCAAATCAGACCAGGACCCAGTTGGTCAAAAAATGGAAAGAACGCTAGTTGTGCAAATGATAAATCACTATCTAATGGCCAGGGGTGATACAACTTAGATCAAAGTGGCTGTCAGCCACTGAACTTGGAAAAGGCATTGCTCGTTAACGAAGTACTTGTGATGTGAGTGCAGTCGAGGTTTCGAACAAGCGCATAAAACCTTTATCCATTCAGGGTTGTGTTGTCATTTGTAAAAATAGAAAAAAAAGGTCAAGGTTAACAAACTGTTTGTTACTGCGGCCTGCTTACACGTTTTAATTACATGTATTTGTACATGTTTTCTCTGTGCTGCCGTCAAAAACGGCAAGATAATTTTTTGGGTCAAAACTGAGGTTTAACACTTTCAAATACTTGTAAGTAATGCACAAGTTGATACACGCTGGATCGTCACGCGAGAGGTTAAGAGTTCAAATCCCATTTGTGTATGCAGGCTTTTCATGTTTTGTTTTCTTCTTCACTGCTTTCTCTTTTTCTGCCAAAAAAAAAAACATTTACGGAAAGGTTGTGTTTGTGGTTTCTTTTTTCTTGGATTAAAAGAAAATCCTCTGCAGCATTTTTGAAATAATTTTCTTTAACCCGTGCGCGACATAGCACGGCATGAAATAATTGAGATATTATTTATCCAAAAGAATGCTATACATCAGCGTTTAAAAGGCATTACATTACTGAAAATAAATGTTTTACCTTCAATATTTTAAATAAACCTTCCTCAGCGTGAAATAATATGATTTCAGAATTGTAAACTCTTCCAGGAAACTCATTGCATCAGTGCGAAAGTGAAACGTGATGACTAATTAAAGTACATCAACAGCGTACGCAAACCTCAAAACAGGAGAAACAACAAACAGTATTGTCATTGTTTCTCCTTAAAATAAACACCTTGTTATCTTTAAGGACACTGTGTCTGAGCGCCAAGTACTTCACCGGAAATTAATTGTTGTTTTAATTAAGTGTAGGCTGTTATCATTTTTTTGGAGCAGTTCCTGTTTGCACAAGTTTATTCGATACCAAACCCTTGACCTATCACGTGTGGGACATGCTAATCGACCTAAACTTGTATGTACAAACCACATGTTCTCATAGACTGCGAGCAGTCTCTTTCTTTTCCTAGCCCGCTAGAAATTACTGAGTTCTTTTCCTGGCGCGCTAGAAATTACTGGAACATGCGATCGATCGATCCCCATTCCCTCCTCATTTCTTTCCCTAGTTTGCATAATATATTTTTAGTTCCGCACGCCGCGGAGGATTTCAGGAACAAAAACCGACTACTCGTAGTCCAATGTTCTTATTATGAGTCAGCGCAAATTTGTGCGCTACTGGATAAGTAAAAAACCAAAACATTACAACCCGTACCGAAGATTCAGCCAGTGTAAGAGCGTAAACGCTCTTGCACAATCTGCACTTATAACACAAGTTGGGTCTGTGTCTGTTGGCTTGTGCCAGTAGAACTAACTCGTGATACGATCACCTGAAAAAAATTACGCGAACCCAAGCTTACAACCAAGACTACTAGCTCGCCGCAGACACTAGACCACGTGACAGGCTCCCGACTCTCGTAGACAAATAAACAAATAAATAAATAAATCAGGTGATACCATAATGTGGCTTTACACTTCGTGTAAGCCACACAAAAACAGTTTTTCTTGTTAGTCTCCATTTTGTACTCAGTCTGCGGTCTGCATTTGTTCTCCAGTCTCATTTATTATTCGGTAACAAATATGACAACTGGTTAACGAACACTTTACTTCAAGTGGTTTCTCATAAATGAACAACAGCAAGTAAATCTTAACCTGAAGATTCCCTGTAAATGCATCGTTATCAACTTTACTGCCCTCACTTTCTCATCATTTCACTACTTCGACATGAATGAGTTGGCTCATAAGAGCACTTTGATTTTAAAGTATTTCGAGCAGGTCCACCTGATATGCCTGTATCATTTCATTTATTAGGCACTACATGAGAATGACTAGAAGATTTTCTCTTTTTGGTGATTTATTTATAATTAATGGCCCAGTTATCAAAGTATGTAAAAAGGACATCTTTTTAATTAAGGCATATGAAAAGGGAACCTGTTCTGTCAAAATGGTAAACACATTAAGGGTAAGAGGTTGAACTTTGAACTGAGCAGCTAGAGCCTCTTTATATAGAATTTTGTAGAGTACCTCCTTCCCCCAGGGCAAACAATATGAACAATTTTAGTACTCTTATCCCACATTCCTATAAAGTTATGTTAACCATCCTTATTCTCTCTGAAACGGTGGTAAAAGGCACTGATATGCAGATTACAGGTACAACTTACATATAGCCATAATAAGTCCATAGGCTCCACGCAATGTTTACCTGTATATGTGATGTACCTAAGGAGTTTTTGGTAATTTTGCACACACATGCACACCACCCCCTAGAACTTTCAGTTAGTTTCTTTTGCTTTCCTTCATAAGATCCCTCTCTCCATTGGAATTTCAAATAAACCCCTGTGAGATGGCTATGGATTGTTTTTTCTATATACATCCACTGGCTTAGTCAAAAAGATTCAGAAATTTAAAGTTGTATGCTTTACTTCACAGAGATGGCGTCAAACCAGACGTATCTAACCGAGAAACCAACCATTAACTTGCCACCAGGTAATAATATCTCATGCTTTAATCATTCTGGTTTTCTTTTTAGTTTTTCAGTAAGTATTAATTACATGTATGTCAAACACTTAACTTAATGTTTCACATGTAAGTACCAAAACCTTTGTGGATTGACTCTGTGAAAAATTAACACCAGTTTTACATACATTGGACATACAATAACGGCTTAATCTATACCCAATGATCTGGAACTTGTTTTATAGGCTCCCAGCTTAGAACTCAGCTTAAGTAGCTATTGGCCGGGGTTGAAAAGAATAATTATTGATCAAAAGATGAATGTCCAGTATCAAAGCCAAGAGCATAATAATTACCAATTATTGGCCGAGGTTGAGCAAAATATCATGTTTTCTCAGAGGCGAGCATATCATTTGTTTGCCGAAGCGGAAGGCTGAGGAAAATAATTGATCTGCGAGACACTGGCAAATCAGTTTTTTTTTTTGCGATAACCGAGTTCAATAATTGTTTTATCATTCCATCACCAAGTTTTTCTTCATATTTTAATCACTTCTTGGCAGCTCAGGGAAGCGATCAGGCATTTTTCTCTCGAGAGCGTGGTTCCAATTACGCAGAAAACACGCTTAAATGGTACTACGGATGAGCAGACCATTATTTGTAGGCAGTTATTGCAGGTCATGTGGTGGGCTCTTGGCCAATGGAAAAGAACAAAACAGTGCGTCGAATGATAACTCATGTTAGGACACATTTAGTCGCATTCCCCTTAACCCCTTAAGTGCTAACCGCAAGCAAACAGCTGCAGCTAAATGCTAATCGCAAGCAAACATGTGTGTCAGGCTACCATGAATTATATCTCAAGCCAAGACTGCATACCTTGGTAGTCTTGTTAGCAGGAGTACAAATGTATGGCCACATTGTTGTGTGACGTCATTGTCTTTCATCATCGTAGGCTAGGGCACATGCGCCAACAATCTCTGCCGCTAGCCCTGCTGAGGCGCCACGCACCTCTCGTAAGGTCTAACAGGATTGGCCGAGAAAACAATAGAATAAACAACAGAAACAATGGCCCTAGTCCTGAAAACAATAGAGGTGGATGACTCCGGGAGCAAATAAAATTAGAGGTTCCGAAGAGGTGCATGACTACTGGCCCTGCTGACCATAGAAAGAATTGCATGGTTTTCTATTGCTATGTATGCATGTGGTTTTGTTTTTATATATAGTTATAGTTATGGCGCTCTTGTTGGCAGCCCTTTCAGCTGCCATCATTATGACATTTAGGTAAGATAGAGGCAAGGGATGAGGTCGCCTGCGCTCACATTATTTTGCTTTAAATATCAATTTCAGCCAGTATGACTACAAATTCGACTGTGACACCAAGTTTGAAGCCACATCCTGATGGTAGGTGTAATGCATGCGTTGCGGTTCCTGCCTTCAATAATTACGTGCGCCTCATTTTGGTGTGTGTTTATAGGTCCGCCATTTTGAATGTTGTAGTTTTGATTCATACCATAGAGTAGGTAAAACAGAAGTCATACTAAACTGAGAGAATACTTCCTAGTTAAATAAATAATTACTGGCAGTACTTACGCAACTACCAGGCTTTCCAGAATCGGTTTGTCAAGAAGATAACAGGTAGCAAATTGTCGTCAGCCAAGGCCTTGGTATCATTAAAATGCCTTCCATTTTATGTGAGGCACTTTGGACATCGATGTCTCATAGTTCAAAATGCAAACAAGGGAGATATTCCAGAACACATATTTAGGTCCCCTGTAAGTTACTACAACACTGGGAATGGTTATCTACGTAGACTTCCGAAGCAACGAACAAAATGGGGAAGACGGACTACTTGTTTTAAAACTTTTAACGATTGGGCAACCCTACCTGTTGCACTTGAGAAACCAATGCCGGACATGATTTTTAAAGACATTTGAAAAGGTTTTTAATTGATAATTGCTTTGTTAGCGTTCGAATTTTGTATTTTAATTTTATATTATCATTATCATTATCATTACTATATTATTATTATTATTATTGTCGTTATTATTATTAATGGCAGTCATTATGACATTTAGGTAAGAGAGAGTTGTAAAGGGTGAGGTTGTCACCACTTACATTATTTTGCTTTTATTAAATGTCAGTTTCAGCTGGTATACCTACAAATTATTCGACTGTGACACCAAGTTTGAAGCCACATCCTAATGGTTAGTTCATAAATACTTGCAGTAATACTTAAATAGAAACCTTCAAACTAGGAAGGCTGTTGAGATGAAGTAAGTCACTCACAGAACCAATACACTTAACTTTGCTGCATTTTATTTTGCGATCAAACCGTTACACCAGTACCTTACTTACATCATCTAGTCATCTGCCTCGTAATTGAAGGGATAAATAAACAAAAAGCGCCTACTGTAAAGGCCACTAATAATATACTGCTACCGACGTACGCGTATAATCTCTGTATATATTTTAAATATTGCCTTGTGCTTCGACCATCTATGGAAATAGCAGAATTTCTTATAAGTTCAAGAGAAATAGAGGAGAGAAAATCTCTGGAATCAGGGTAAACTTTCTGAAAAGTTCTTTGTCTTGTTTATTTTCTACCCCTCTTCGCGGCCAAACATATTCTACCCTGAAATTCATAAGGTCGACTTGGGGCAAGTCTAGAATCAGAGTAACCTCCAGAAAAGAAAATTCACTTTTAATGAGTAACCCTGAAGCCACAGATTTTAATTTTGTTATACTTTTTTTCTACACTTCAATTTTGTAGAATTTAATTAACTGAAAGAATTGTTTTAATTATATCATGGATCTTCTTTCAGCTGGCAAACTTGAAGTGGGCCAAATTGATGGTACTGTGGTGGGTATCCTGGTCGCACTAATACTCCCAGCTCTGTTTTATTACTAGTACAAAAACAGAGCGACAGAGTAGAGAAGAGAAGAACAGAGTTGCAATCTCAGTAATGGGAGTAATAGGAAGGGAAATCAAGAAACAGCTGTGTAGAGAATCATTTATAGCAAGAACACACTTTTAACATTATGTTGTGTCAGCAATATGGATGCAATTTACTAAATTCAAATTCTCATGTAAAAGCCTTGTCAATGAGACTCTTCCAAATCAACCATGAAGAGGTCAGACAGTTTTAAAATTATTTAACACTTGATGACTTGTCCTGAGGGAAACAGTCGCTTGTTTTTTGCTACAAGCTCATTTTTTGGCCGCGGAATCTGTCATTATGAGATTTGTTATAAAGCACAACAAGGACATAATATATTAATTCAAAAACAACTAAGGAAACCTACATTGGACTTTGTGACGCTTCATTTAAGTTAATGTAAAGGAATCACATGCACACAAGCTCATTTCGCAACGAACCGGTATAGAAACGCAACTGAACTTAGCAAACATGCGTGGAACTTGAAAGACCGGAACATTCAGTGCAACATCAAATTATCAAAATGGCGTAAATAAAACAAGCTTGATCTTATCCCAATGTAACAAAGAAATGTTATTTGTGTTTGCGGGAGAAATGTTTTATTCTGTGTAAACCTGAAATGTCATCTTAAACAATCTAAGCAAGTGAAGTATGATCATTTCATATATACATCATTTAAACAATCTAAATGAGCTTATATCGTGCTGCAGACACTCTAGGAAATTTTTGTTGAAAAATGCCATAACTTAATTAATTAGCTGTAGCATCCAGCTAGACGAGCCACGCGCCACACCCAGTTTGTATTGTCCTCAATTTTTGTCTCGGGAAACATTGAGATTCTCGGGAAACAAAATTCACTGTTCCCGGCCCCTCGGGACCAGTCATTAAGTGTTAAATATTAAATCCTATGAGGTCGTCAGTCAATATTCCCATGTGACAAAAATCCACCAGTGTTGACCCACTCAGCGATTTCATAGATTTTGCAATGTTGCTTGCTTCTGGCAGGAGGCGATTTTATTGTCAGATGCCATATGACTTTGAAGTAGCCAATGATAACGGGAATGGAAAAATCCAAGCTATGTAATAATACAATTATTAATATTAAAATTGTTATCCGCTGACTGGGTAACCTACTTTGCATTTAAGTTTTGGTGACTTAACATACAATGTAGCCAATAGGAGACATTATATTTTGATAACAACGTGTTTTGTGCAAGGAACGTTATACACATGTATACACAAGTATACATTCTTTATGTTTTTTATTTTGTAAATTAAGCAGTACATGTACCTTAATATGCTATTCATCACTAGGCTATGTAGTGCTTTAATCTTGTGTAGTTATTGATTTCAGTATAGTACTTGCACATATCCAGGTAAGTTAAGAGTTCTTAACAACCAGTCTGACACAGACTGGGCTTTTTTACACAGATGAAGGGCTCTGCCCAAAACGTTTGTACATTTTGTAATGTTCATTGACACTTTAAGGAGTTTTTCATTACCTTTCTACTGACACAGACAGTGTCTGTCTTAAGGAGTGCAATTTTTTTCAACAATTAATTTTGGAAGACAACAAAAAAACACTGTCTGTAACATCATAACAAAATGCAATGGGCAAATTAATTATTAACTAGATGTCTGTTAGGTGGATTTTTATTTTAGTAAGTCCTGACAGGCTATTAATTCAAGGTAGCAACTCCAACATAATATACATGTATTTAAGCCACAATTTGCAAAGCAAAATTACTGGTTACATTTTCAAGCAGATTATTGCATTATTATCATAATTTTGTTAGTGATTAAATTATCTGCATATTTAACAGCTGCAGTTGCAAACTAATTATGTAGTAGAATTCTACTAGTATACTAATACAAATGCTGTAATCTGATTGGCTGAGCCATTGCACACTATCAGCTATTAGCTGGTGTGCAGTGGCTGGCACTCGTCTACGAAATGGCGACGGTTTTTCGTTTTGCTAAAGTTTTGGAGGAAAATTTTGATGAAATTGGATAATTAAAATCCTGAGAAGACTAAACAAAGGACATTTTCGGTTTCTTGACTTTAATAAAAGTTAAAAATATCGAAGAAAAATGATGCGCACGCGTACACGCTTCAATGTTAAATGCCAATTCAATCCGGGCTATCTTTTTAAGGCGCAAAAATTAAAAATACGTCTAGAAATAATTGGAAACCGTTGTTTGAAGTAAACTTTAGGGAGAATTCTACTAAAACAATCTCATCAACTATCACCTGCTACAAATCTCGAGCTCATAATCTAATTGAAAATTATAGACAACGGTGAAATAATTTATCTAACGATGCACTTAACAGTCAAAATAACTCGGACTTAGTGAAACTGAATCCACTCAATGTTTAAAAGATCACATTTTTACTGTTCATCTTAACTGTAACATCCACTGAACGTAATAAGGCAATAAGCTGTTTTTACAGTAAGGTAAAGCTGTCAATGTTAGAACTGCATCTTCTAGTTTTGAAAGTTTTCAAGACAGTTTCTCTGATCTTGCCATTAAACAGCCTGAGAAGGCCTTGGAGTTTTTCACACTCAAGTAGTATTACATAATTAGTTGTGCACGTATGTAGAATCCATGAAATATTTCCCCTCTCTTGCGATTGGTCTTAACACGTCACGTGACCAAATATGCCCCAGCTACAATTGGGGAATTCTGAGTGAATAATTATAAAATCCCCCAATTTTCAAAACTGCGTGAATGTGCGAAAAATATTTGCAGGATAGTAAACACAATTAAGCCTCTAGTTAGCGTCGACGGTATACAGATTAAATTTCTGGGGACAAATATCCCAGTAAACTTTTAATTCATTCACACCAAATCGACTTTTGTTTATAATAATATATTTATTATTTGTCTTGATTCCAATATACCTGTAATTAATTAGTAAGAATAATCATATGAATTCAAGCGCAATTAAGGATTAATACATTATGGTGATATCTAGAAAATCTCTCAAAATTGCACTTTAATGTAGGCTAGTGTAATTTGAGAGAATTTTCCAATATAATGCGAGCAGTGAAAATCCATTATTACTCGCCTGAGTTTTCATGCGATTAACTCACTAGAAAATTACAGTCCAGTGTATAAAATAAAAGTCAGTGACAAATTTGCCTTCTCTTAAGTAATGTTTACAGTCATATTCTTGGCTTGCACGTGGCGTCATCATTTTCTAAAATCCAAACCTAAAGAACCACCAAAGTTTTAATCCTCATCAGGCATAAGATGGGCTAAATTTATATCTGGAAACCAGTGCATTTTGAATGTTACGGCGGTGCGTGAAGGAAAGCTGCGAACGCGTTTGTCGAAATATATACGCTTATCTCGTGCAATTTAACGTATTCAGAAGTTAAATTATTAGGAAAAGTGCTCATGTTAATGCTTGTTTGTTCACTACAGATAATCAGTCGCGTAGATGGCCAAAGTACGTTATAGATGTTTGCATCATTTTCCCGCCACCAAGTTGGTGTCACCACGGAGCTACACCAATATGGCGGCTCCATACTGGGCTCTATAAATTTAATATTTCCACGAATATCTAAGGTTCAGGAAAACGCAAGGACTTAAAACTAGGAGAGGTGTCTTCTACATCGATCTCCTATAACATCTCAGTTTCTTGACTTTATCCCCTGAATGGTTCTTGGATAATTCTTTTATTGCGAGGCAGTGCAAGCCAAGAATAGTAACTATGGTGGTGTTTTTTTTTTTCAGTTTGCTATTATATATATGTTAATATGTGCATAGGTGTTCCAGAAAATGCAAGTAACCTCTTCACAGAGCAGTTGTTAGAAATTTGTATCACCCAACTACTGGACTAATGCAAATCCTGCATTTAATTGGCTACACTTTAGAGGACTATTAGTAATAGTCCTCGAGTAGCGGAATTCGCCGGTTTTATTCACAAATAAATATTTCTTCAAATTACATTTGCTAACTTTGTTATTGCCTTTTCTGTCTGACTAGTTGGATGATACTAAAACAATTAGACCCTTCGCACAAAATTACGGCATAGGCGTGGAGAAACTGAGAACCCTCTCTGTGGGGGAATAAAGATCCTTTCTGGAGCATCATTAAATTCCACCCAGAGAATTCCGCAATCACAATTTTTAATTTTACCGCTATCAGAGAGAAAATATTAATGATATCAATACAATGTATGAATCGAGTTTCACGCGAGAGCTGTTATGTGTATTTAGGATGGGGCTGGAGGGTCTGTGCAATTTTACAGCATGCAGGTAACAGAATTTATTTAGTGCCAATGAGATCCTAGTAGTTCTAATGCTTTGCCTTGAGCTAAGGTGGGGGGGGGGGGGCCCCGGGCACTTTTCTGCTGGGTTTTCTTCCTTATGCGATTTCGTCTTTTTTTTTTTCACCTGAAATAAGGTAGGATCCAGGCCCCCCGCCCCCTCGCCTAGATCTTTAGATAGGATTTTCTTTACGGAATTTAAAATGAAGGGCTGTTAGCAGTATCTATTGTAGGTTTTCAATATTTCTATAGTGTTGTAACGTAGGATTTTACGTAATAAACATGAGATTGCCAGTCTTTGAAGCGACTTCCACTTCCATTCCACTTTCTCTTTCCAATAGAGCAAGAGGTAAGCTACATTTTTTTAAAATTAAATTGCGCATACCTAGTTTCTTCGCAAAATTTAAGGTGGCTGAAAACAGTTTCCCGTACTTTCCAAGACTTAGAGTTTGATGGGTCATTATAACCAATCTATACTGGTTGATGCCAAAATCAACAAACTGCCAAAGCATCGGTGAACAAGTTTCTGTTAATTTTGTGGCACAATAGGTTACCATAGCAACAATATGACCTGCTAAAAACACCCTTAATTTTAGCATTAAGCGCCTATAACTCAAAACCGAGCTCGGTGACCCCCATTTTTTATTGTAATCAGCCTGATAAAATGCAAGTTTTTGCAAAGTTTAAAAAATTCTGCGAGGGGAGTTCAGTGCCACCTTAAGTTTTCGAAAATTGATTTTGGCATCAACCAATAAAGAGTGGTTATAATGACCCATTAAAACTGTAAGTCTGGGAAAGTACTAGAACTGTTGCCAACCACCTTAAGCAGCTCCATCCGCTTTTCACTCCCCCCGTTAACATTGAAAGCTGGCTCAAGTTCTTGAATAAATAAGGTCTTTGATTTTGCAATGGTAGTCTGTTCTGCCCTTCGCCAGAATATCAAAGTGATATCCCACTTGATGTTATTTATGTCCAGTAGCTTTGACAAGTTTAATAGTTTATCGCTGCTGTTTGTTTCTTATTTTTTATCGAAGTACGATGGCCCAAGAACAAAAGTATTAAAATGTTATTATTTATTTATTTATTATTTGTTATTTAGGCTAGCCAGAGTGTTAATTAAGCTGTAAGGGGAATACCTAACATGATCGAACATGTCGTGATGACCTGTACAAGTGGTTTATACTTTGTGGCGATCCAAATGGGACGTAACGACGTACATATAAGTATGCAACAGTTCACTGCATTGGTACCCAGCTTAAGTCATGTACTGCAGTCATGAGACTAGCAACATTCTCATGACCGAAAATCAATGAAAATCAGTGAAACTTCTACAACTACCATCAGTTTAATATCAGACTTTACTGAAACCGCCAGCTTCAAAACAATGAAGTGCATGCTCAACAAATTGAACTGTCAATTTGTGAAAGGTTATGACCTAAAAATTGCTAAGAAAATAAACAGTTTGTGAAATGGATATCTTCTCCGTCAGATTTTTGTCAATTAAGACAATCAAGGCCATGATATCATAGTAATTTGATTCGCTGTGCTATTTTGATTTAGACTTTCGCATGCCTAACATCTGGATTGGTGTCACCTCAGACACATTTTCTGCGCGTGTCGCGTTTTAAAATCGGGGCAAGGTTCTAACAAATGACTCACGAGCTAGCTCCAAGAAGTCTCCTTGTTACACCTTCAAGTCACTTGCAGTCATTCGAGCTGATGAAGCCATCACTGGCTGCCTGCTAAACTCATGGAATTCCTTGGTGGTAAATCTTGGCCGTGAAAATGGGCTGCTGGCCATGGCCAAAAGGTGCTTTCCTTATTATCTTCTTTCTTCTCATAGCAAAGGAGCTTAGAAGTTCAGGTGAGACTTGTTGTTGTGCTGTTGTTGCATGGTAAAATCAGGGATCTTTTTACTTTCTTTACACTGCAAATACCTTGTACTAATCATGAGTGATGAGTTGTTAATTCCCAGTGCAATTGTATAAATGTAAGAGTATTTCTGTGGCTTTTTTTGGTGCACTGACTTAACTTTTAATCGGCAACACATTTCGGTCAGCGTTCAGCGACCATCGATCATTAGATTTATTAATTTAGTGGCGTTCCGTTCCGCTCGAAAAACAGAGTATAGCTCTAAAGATGCGGTCAGAAAATTCCGAACGGATTCTCCATAAAGCTTCTCTCACTTGCATCACATTATAACTTCTAGCATTGAATGTGAAGCGCTTTCGGATACGGTGTTTTGTAACTGGTTTTATACCGAAATTGCCTCTCCGATCCAAGTTCCGGATTACACTGTAATGCAAATAAAAGATCTAAAGGTGAAAAGGGCTATTGTCTGATCCTGACTGACTTTGAACTGGAATTTCATTCTTTGTTTTCTATATGGTAAATATCTGTGGAGTACATTAACATTGAAGGTTTCACAAGCAGTTCGAGGAATCGAAACAACAAACTCACTACACTGGTGGGAAGTCAAGCATCACTTTCTTGGAAAAGGTTTAGAAAAGATCGTTACAAGTTCATGGTCATAAATAATTAGCATTTTCTGGTGTTTCAGTTAGCCGTCATGATTTCGAGTCTCCCTGCAAAAGTTCGATGGAGAGCGAGTCCTCGCTGAAATCTGACGAATATTATTGACCAACTGCTGAAACTAATGGATACTTTGTTTACATTTGGAACGAAGAGGTTCTCAAACTAACTGGCTTAATTGAGACAAGTTCAGTGTAGCGTTTATATTCGTCTTAAGACTAAACTGAGTTCTAGCTGGAGCCAAAATAACGTTTCTCCATGGCACTCCGGTATCGTAGTTTCGTTGTGGCCTTAGCTCTAGTTGTGAATAATAACTTCCCATCATCCAGTTTTACCTCAGGTAAGAATAATTCTCTTTGATTATTTTGACTTATGCCAGCGTTAGATTCAAACATCGATAACACACTTTACCACTCCGCACTTCCGCTTTCTGTACGTACGACAGGGTTGTTTACTGTGGCCCATCGATTTTTCGTTTTAATATTTTGCCTTCAATGCGACAATGAAACAGAGCTAACACATTTCTGTACTATATTTGTGCCAAAGCTATAAGTCAGCTTTTCTTCTAAACAATTTATTTTGTTCTTGGTGAGTTTTTATTTTCGAAAAAGCTTTTTTTTTAACTTCCTTGTCTTAACTTTCACTTTTTAAAAGCTTACATTTCGGAGCTTTATCCAACAGGAGACCGACAGAAAATTATTTCCACACCAGACAAGCCGACTAAAGTCTTCATTGGCGAGAATGTATCTTTAACATGGCGCTACTATCAGCCGAGACATCTTACACTACGCCACGTGTTGTTTGGTATTTTTAAGAGACCTGGCTATATGAAGACGGAACTAGTGGAGGTCAATAAGAATGGTGTTCCAAGGGTGAGAAAAGATTATGGTATATCACTGAGTTGGGCAGGAAACGTGACTACTTCCCTTGCAGTATTTATGCTTTATAATGTGAAGCCTGCAGAC
>JAEMPF020021160.1:0-7500 GCA_022496165.2 Catalaphyllia jardinei
AACAAGATGTATGCACCCTGAAGCAAGGGCGTAGCCAGGGGGGGGGGTCCTGGGGTGCCCGTGACCCCCCCTTTGCAAGCCTTTTTGTAAGCAAACAACCTACAGTATTCAAGTGACAGCCTAGTGAGTGCCCTCTGTATGACTCAGTGTGACCCCCCCTTTGAAAAATCCTGGCTACGCCCATGCGTTGTCTTTCATATTCAAACCTTGAGTTTTTCGAAATTCCGAAACAAAAGAACGCTCGTCTGGAAGGAAAGGAAAATGAGGCCAGTTTCTTAAAATATCCACGTTCATTCCACATATTCCATGCCACATGTGAGCATTCAAACTTCCGGTGGATTTCGCGTAATCGTGTTCACCTTTTCGTTTACTTGCTGTGGATGTCACGATCGCTTCTGTTTTTGGTTCTAGAGAGCTATTTTGAGTTTGTTGCTTAGTTGCACAAGGGCAGTCACATACAATGTTCGTCGACAATATTTTGCCAGGCACCAAATAGATCGTCCAAATATCAGAAGGTATCCTAAGAACGGTACGCTTGCAAGCACTACACCAAAGGTAAAACGACGCTTGATAAAGAAACTCCTTGCGAAGACAAAGGGGAATAAGACACTTTTAACACTTCCACGGCATTTTCATTTGTTTTTCATTTAGATCATAACAAAGCTTACAATTCTTTCTTCCTAAAGAAGCTTTTGTGGATTTCTGGCCAAGACCCTCATTAGAAACAGCAACTGGACAGTGTTCAGCCCTAACATCACTTTTTGGTGGTCGCCCCTTCCCCGGGGAAGGATTCACCTGCATTTCACTAGCAGAAAGAAGTGACCTTGCTAAATTTACTCGAAACATTTTGTGATTGAGTTCTCCACCAATTGCTTTATGTATAAGAAAACTATTTACAATAGCTACATCAATAAAATGAAGAAACAGAGTTTTCCACCACTTTTTGGACTTTTGTATAATTTCATAACACTTCAGAAGCTGGTCAGACAAATCTACCCCACCCATATTACCATTGTAACCCTTTATAGCTGGTGGAATGTTGACTCATTCTTTTACATATCCCCCCCCCAACTAATTTACCCTTTCCCCTTTCAACCATTTCTCTACCTGTTGCTGGATAATAACTAGATTTAGAAACAGTCCTAAGAAAGCACGCGCGCTGATTGGTTAGAAATCCTGTTTGTATAACTCGATGCAGACACAGAACAAGCACGCGCTGTTGACGTAGTGATGGCGCGAGCAAAGAGAATTTACATTTTGATAATCAAAGTTAACAAGTTGTTTTCCTTTTCCTCGTCGTGGTGTTTTCTAAAAGAAATAGAAAACATGTACTCCGTGTTTGTATCGAGTTATACAAACACTCGTGAAAGTTTGGGAGAACTCAAAATAGCTGTGGAAACACTCGCCTACGGCTCGTGTTCGTTCTCCCAAACTTCCACTCGTGTTTGTATAACTCGATACAAACACAGTACATGTTTTCTATTTCTTAAATAACACAAACAACCTTAGTATCTTTCCACTTAACAAAAATAGTTTGCCCGTCACGAAACCACCTGGAGGTTCCGCGTTCTGCTTTGACAGGAAGTGGGTTATCAAGGTTTTTTGGAAAGCCTATTCTGTTTTCCCTTATGGTTCCTGTCATAAAACACCCCCTCTGAAATAAATCTGAACATAATTTTGGGCTGCTATAATAGTTATCACAGAAGAGGTGGTATCCCTGCCTAAAAAGTCCACCCATCAATCCCATAACCACATCATATCCCAAGCCATTATTTGTTTGTGTGAGACGCTTCCCAGTGTATACTTGAAATTTGTAAGTGTACCCTGAGTCTGAGCTAGCAAGTACCCATAATTTAAAGCCCCACTTTGTTGGTTTGTATTTTATGTACTGTTTCATCCCTATTCTACCCTTGAAAGCAACCATTCTTTCATCAATAGATATGTTTTGCCCTGGTACAAAATAAGTTTTACATGCTAGCTGTAAATCATTCATAAGAGGTTTCAGTTTGAAAAGAGGATCATACGGTTCCTTTCTAGCTTTCAGTATTTCATTTTGTCTATCTTGTTCTAAATCACATAAATGTAAGGCAGTTAAAATGTTCATAAATCGAGTTCTGTTCATGCCAGAAGCTCGTACAAATTCCTGACCAAAGAAACCACTTTCGTTCCAGTACTCAACCAAGGATGGAACTTCGACAAGGCCCATGAATATTACAATTGCAAGGAATTCCAGGAACTCTTTCAATGTTAGCTGAAACCAACGGAAATAAGATTTATCAGATTTTAGCTTATTTCCAAATTTGTTAGTATTTTTAACAATAATATCAAGAGAATTTTGAGAAAAAACAAAGAAAACAAATCAAATGGACTCCAGTTTTGGTCTCTGGGTAACTGGAAACCAGGTTCACGTGTGGGGGCAAACCGCATTCTATAAGGCTCTGTATCGAGATCAGTAGAATTCTTCCAGGCATTTCCTGCATAATCGTCAGAATCGCTGTCATCATCATCGGAAGGGGGTGCTGGTCGGGCTCTCTTTGGAGGTCTGCCTCTTCTGGGAGGTGGATTGTCATCATCAGGCGCTGTGGATGGACCAGGCTGAGGTGATCCAGGAGGTGTCTCACTAGAATAAATTGAAAGCAAAGATTTTAATTCACATAACTATTTCACAATATACAATGGAAGTATGAAATAAACTTCTAGTAAGGAAATAGGTTGAAAACCAACAAACTACAGTTCACATGTAAAGTATAAATTCCAATGAATCTATGCATTGTAAATTCCCTTCAAGTTATTTTTTTATATTCCAAATGAAAATCAAAAGAAAAATGATGCCTCTTTAAAGCTATCTGTACTCTATGAAAAAAGAAAACATAAAGAAATCGCCAGCCTTTTGCCTGCGAACTAAAAGAAAACATTCCAGAACGACAGCAAGAGAATGTGTAAACAATGAAATCTGACACGAACAAAAATTCATGTCTGTTCGCGTACAAGGTACAAATTTCCTATGTAAACGAGGTCTAAATACGAAAAAAAGCGCCATAGACTGCAACAATCCATAAACGCTAAATATTTAGCAATATATTAGTGAATCGAACGCAGAAAAAGAAAAAAATCCTTGAGCATACCTTGCAACAGCTGATTCAACCTCTGGATCACAACCCGCATCGATCAACTCTTCTTCTTCTGACGACAAATCTCCGAATTCTGACCCCGAGTCTACTTCAAAATCACTGTCTAAAACATCTCGAAGTACATCTTCCACAGAAGTGTAAGTTCGGGCGTTGTTTGAAGCCATCGAAGCAAGGAAATCGCATTCAATAATAATAATAATAATAATAATAACATTTATAATGCGCAAATTCCATAAAATGTTCAAATGCGCATGACAAGATTAAAAACGGAATAAAAAGGTTAAAAAGCTAAAATTACAATTAAAAGCAAACTTACAATGATTTAAAAAGCTAAAATTTCAATTAAAAGTAAAACTTACAATAATAGAAACAACTATGATAAAAATGCGAGGCGGAATAAGTGAGTTTTTAGCTTGGCTTTAAAACTACTAACTGTGTTGGCGCTTCTTATGTTAAATGGTAGCGCATTGCAAAGTTTCGGTGCTGCACAGGTAAAAGAACGGTCACCTAGTGTAGCTTTTGATTTAAAACGAGGATAACTAAGTAAAAATTTATCGCTAGAATACCACTCAGTCGAAACACACGCGTAACAACAAGAATGCAAATGGCGTGTTCTCATGGCGTCATGATGCGAACGTGAAACCTCATGGCCTTACATCGAGTAACCAATAGCAAATCACCTTATACTTCAGACAACAAAAGCTTTTCATATTTTCTATCGAAAACTGTAATTGGTTGGCTGTAGCGATTTTTTATCTTCATGTAACGAGCATGTGAAGTCATCGTTCGCCCGCGAACGATAATTATTGCGGCAAAAACCGGTGATGGACAAAACACTGACCCCCAGTCCATGGACTACTATGGGGGCCTAGGGATGCCATAAGAGAATTGTGTAGTATCTGGTAAGTTTCCTGTTATTTATTATGTTATTTCGTTTTAGTTTTAAACTTTAAACGAAAAAAAATTATCATCGAGATACTTGAAATCAAATTTATACGAAAAATATAAAAAGTAAAATAAAATACTTCTTTATTAAAAGTTAAATAAAACGCAAATAATCTTTCCTTGGCCTAGCAGTGCCATAAGGTTTTTCTTAAAAAAAAAAAAATTCGCTCGTGGCCTATCGATGCCATAGCCCACAATGCACTTGGGCCATGATGTCTTCTACAAAAGATGGCGGCAAATCAAATCAGGAATGGTGACTGGATGCAAGATCAAATGGTTAAAGATGATTTATCTAGGTACGTCCGGCAAAACTGGAAAAAAGTGAGATTTTAGACTTTATAGAATCGAAATACCCAATGTGTGCATGGAGCGAGCGAACTTTAGCACGCAGGCTGCAGTACTTTGACATAAAGTTCACGAAGTAGATATTGAAGATGTGAAAGAAGCTGTGAGTCGCGAAATGGATGGTCCGGGACAGCTGCTTGGCTATGGTTGAATGCAACAAAAGGTACGCGAGATTCACGGACTAAATGTGCCCCGTGATGTTGTTTACGCTGTGATGAAAGAAGTTTCCCCGGAAGGGCTTCAAGCTAGAGGAGGTGTGGGAAAAGCAAGGCGGCACCGAAGAACTAATACTTTTGTTACTGGTGTAAGTAGGCTTTTATCCGTTTTTTACTTGAAGTAACGTTGCGTTGAATTGCTATTAGGAGTAGTTATAACACGATTTTTTAATTTATTTTCTAGATTCGAAAGGGAGCAGACTGCACTAAGTCTTTAGATGGCCATGGCAAACTTTGCGGATACCAGAAGGCGATGTTCCCTTTGTGTATCTACGGTGCACAAGACACGTACAGTGCCAGGATAAATTTCTTAAGAATTTGGACTTCAAATAACAACCCTAAAATTATAGGAAAATTCTACCTGGATTATCTTTATGAATGCCGAGGTAAGATGTTTGTTGCCCAGTAACTTCCATTGGTAAGATAACTGTTTTTGTTGTTATGTAAGATATATATGTTTGTTTTTGCTCCTAGTGACCCCTCTCTCCTATTATAACAGTTTTATAACGTCAGCGGTCGTAACCCTTTAAAAAAGTAACTGATTATTGGCTGTGTCCTCCTGGCTGTGTCATTCTATTTCAGTTTATGAAATGGTTACGACCGCTGACATGATAAAATTATACTAGGGCAGGGGAGGGACTTGATCATGACATACTTGAATTAACCCAAACCCAGGAATCACAGTTTATTTGTTGTCATGACCCAAAAATAGAAAGGCAATAAAGTTAAAGTATGCTGACATCTTTTACAACCATTTTAATTTAAATTTAGTTTTTATGTTTTGTTTTCAACAGTATTGCCATTAACAATCCGGATAGACAGTGGTTCAGAAACTGGGATTATGGCAACAATGCACACTTTTCTTCATGCGCAATATAATGATGAAGACGATCCAGTTGATAGTGTACTCTATGGCCCTTCGACACAAAATAAAACAGAGCGTTGGTGGCGTGAGTTGCTGGATAGAATGGAGAGGTTTTTTAAAAGTCAGTTGTCGTCTCTAGTTGAAAGTGGAGATAATGACCCAAGTGATCAAACAGGCAGGTATAATTTAGACTTAGTTATGAGTAAACACAAACAGTATTCTTATGTTTTGGGATTGAAAACGTTTGTTTTGTAGACAATTTTGCATGTTCTTCACAATCTGTTTGGCTATAAAATAATAAATAGGTGCAGTCAGTCTCATTAAAAGGATGTTCATGTGTTCTAAAGCCTTTCAGAATGATAAATGACTGCAAATGTCAAAGTGAGTTTTTGCTGTTCACTCTGAAGGAACCTACTTGCATATGTGTACATTCCCGTGCTACAAAAAGAACTAGATACCTTTAGAGTATCAGTGTGGAACAATCACCGCATGCGTAAGCAGAAGGCTAAAGAACTTCCTGATGGAGTACCAGAGCACATTTACATGTATCCGCAGAATTATGGAGGGGAAAAATGTGGCCTCACAGTAACCGAAGAACAACTCCAAGAAACACCAGAGCTCTCAGGTGTGCTGGAAGGGACAAGTGACTATTGTGGAGGCTGGGTTCAGAAGAGAATGTGCAAGACACATCCCAGACACAAATCATGTTGAGCCTGCGCAGGCAGCGAATGGTTATCTATTTTTAAAGACAAATTTTGATGTAAACAGGGTTTAACATTGGCCTAATTCAATTTTCAGTACCGGTAATTCAAATTTGTTTTGGTTAACACTGTGTACAAATTTCAGTTTTAAATATCTATAAACCTTCTCAGCTCTGAACCTCAACACCAGCAACTTTAGTTCTCTATATATTTTTTTTAACTTGTTAAAGATTTTTTTTTATTCTTAAAGAGATAAATACTAGTGAGCAGAACTCAGCAACAGATCTTCTCAACTTGCTTTACTGTCTCTGACCAGTTTTGTCTGATTACACAGACTTTATTAGGAAGGTCAAGCTGCATTAAGTTACCAGGGTAAAAGGATTTTGTATCATACCTCATCTACAAAGTACAAGTCACGTTTCAGCAAGGGTGTGAACAGTGAAAAACACCTACAGATTAAGTGCATGATATGACAAAAATCCTGCCTGACTCTGAGAATGTTGTTTGTTTGTTTTGGGGCTCACTAGTATTTATGAAACAATTATTTGGAATAAGAGGCCTGACCATGCTACATTTTCTTTGGCCAAGAGCATGACTTTTCTAATCTGTGGAAATGCTGATACCCAATCTGCCGACCGTAAAAAAATCCATTTTTACCTTTAATACTTAATCTCCTTTAGGAAGGCCTGATATAGCCTTGGCCATATATGCCTCTCTATATGCACCTTCTGAAAACGACTTACGAGGCAGTGAAAGTGTGACCTGAAAAGGGTCTAACCACTTCAATTCATTGACTGCAAATTCTTCTAGATGGAGCGTAACAACATTTGTTTCTGGTTCTATAAGCTGGCCCACTTTCAGCATTTGACTAAGAGAGACAGAACACGGTATTACGCGGTATCACTTGCATCTATAACCGCAGTTCAAATATGAATTATTTCATATATACATCACATAACTTCACTGCACGGGAAAATATGAACTCAATAATTTGACCTTGCTCCCAATGCGTGGCTTCATAGCTCAGTTGGTAGAGCATCGCACCGGTATCGCGGAGGTCATGGGTTCGAATCCCGTTGAAGCCCTGATTTTTTTTCAGGCTTCTTCTTTCCAATTGCTAAAATTGGAAAATTTACTGCGACGATCATACTTCACTTGCATCTATAACCGCAGTTCAAATATGAATTATTTCATATATACATCACATAACTTCACTGCACGGGAAAATATGAACTCAATAATTTGACCTTGCTCCCAATGTGTGGCTTCATAGCTCAGTTGGTAAAGCATCGCACCGG
>JAEMPF020021160.1:10000-18876 GCA_022496165.2 Catalaphyllia jardinei
AGTGTAGTAAATGATGTGTGTCCTTTATAACAGCAATAAAAAATAGTATTTGTCTTATACAGTGGACAAATAGCCTCTCTGTGGGATGTGGGATGTGTCACTGCAAATTTCTACTTGGATACTTATAGGTAAACATATTTTAATTTTCAATTTTCACCATCAGAAGGTTGATCTTATGTTTATCTGCTTGGTAAGAGCTTCATAAAAATGTTGACCCCTTAAGAATGTCAAGATTTGTCAGGTTTTTCTATACTATATTGCATACTAGCTGGGACTGGGAGTGAGGGTAGGGGCGATTTAGGTGCCCATTACTCAAGCATTTAAGCATTACGGATTTGTAAGATAAAGGGTTTAGTTCATCGTTTTGCTTTGATGCAGTCTTGTTGCTTCAAGCTACTGAAGCTTGAAAACTTCATACTGTACCTTCTTCTCAGAATTATTCAATATTCAGTGTGATAGATGGCTATTTGATCTATTTCCTCCATTCTTGTGATGTGTTGTGATTGAAACATGGAATTGCTGAATATTCTGTTTCTTGGGGGGTCAGTAACCGAGTGTCAGTCACTACATTTAAGGAGGCTTGAAAGGGTTTTTAGCTGCACGCCAGTGTTCCAGATAAGCGAGGGGTCTCAGGTCAAAAACCCGACAAGATCACCTACATGGCTCGACGAACTGATAGAAAATTAATAATGATTTGGTGGAAATAGTGGGAATTGACCCGTTGGGATTCGTCATTGACACCCAGCCCTGAAAACATATCTGGAACCCTGTGCACGCACGCACGCAATCTACACATGCCATAACTAAGACAAACGCGTCAGCTGAATGAATCAAAATTAGCACACTGGAAGTTAAATCTTGCGTAAATTGCACGAACTGGAAATAAAATCTGCAGAAAAATTCCTTTCTAGCTCGAAACTTTGCTCGGTGACTTATCTTGATTTTTTGCATGCACGCACCATTCATGATGGCACTTCAAATATAAAAGTTTCGGAGAAAATTATCTAGTAGAATTTTCTGTAAGCCAGAAATCGCGTTTTCTTTAAATATATATTTAATTTTTTTTCCTTTGGAAACTTACCCCCTTTATTATAGTTTTGCTTATGTGGCGACCTTTTTTTTTTTTTAAATTTTTGCCACACTTATAAGTTATTAACAATACACATGCATACATTAATTACAATTCTAAAAACATCAAATTACACTACTTACAATACTGCATTTACTAACACTTCATTACAATAGATGTCTAACGCCTATCTAAATATCATAATAAAAAAAAGCTTCTAATAATAAGTGGCAGGTTCTTTTTATGACAGGCAAGGAAAAGAAGCTCGTCCAGCGCGGCAAACATAAAAGAGGTGAGAGGGGTTCGAGTGAGGAAGGAAACAGCGCCGCCAAGAAGCAGAATATGGCGACTTGCGAGGCGAACCCAAACAATGACGAGGTTGAAGATGTTTTCGAACAGAGCGAAGAGGAAGAGACAAGCCTTAACGATTTAAAAGCTTTGCTGGAAGGGGTTCAGCAAACGCTTCTGGAAATGCGCACCGAGAACCAACGAATGGCGGCTGAAATCACGGAGCTGAAGTGTTCCTTCAAGAAGCATTCAATGGAAATAAGCTCCTTAAAGGCAGCTTTGGAAAAGGAGCAGAACGAAAACGTGGAGTTAAAAAAGTCATTAAACAAGTTAAAGATAAAATTCGACACTCACGAGCGTGAAATCAACGAGCTGTACGGTCAACAAGACGATATTGAGCAGTATACTCGTAAACATTCGCTCGAAATACATGGTATCCCTGAAAATCTGTACACATCAACGGATGACGTGGTCATGAAGCTTGGTGAGCGACTAGACGTTCCTATTGCGAAAGAAGAAATCGATATCTCACACAAATTGTACAACGGAAAAAACCAACCGAAGAGTATTATAGTTAAATTTATTAGCTACAGAAAGAAGGCCCAGCTTTATAGAAAGCGAACTGGACTTAAGAACGTAAAGATTTCAGAACTGTTCGCCAACCCCTCAGTTGCTGATGCTACACAATCCACGCGAATTTTCATCAATGAAAATTTAACTCAGTACAGAAGAAAGATCATGAAAAAAGCTAACCAGATGAAGAAAGAGGGGACGATTCAAAGTGCCTGGTCTTTAGACGGTAAACTTTACGTCAAAACATCTCCAAGTGGTACTCCCACAAGAATTTACTGTGAAGAAGACCTGAACAATCTATAATTCTATTGGTAAGTCACCTATGTCGCTACGGCAATTTCACCAGCATCTCGATTCTAATCAATCAAAAATCAGTGAGGATAGGAAATGCTAAATGACTCTTCTGGGCTGCATGCAAACAGTTTATATCGTTGTAAATATGTTCCGTGATTCTATTTTCTGTTTGCTGTGTTATGTTTTTGTTTCCAAATCTTCTGCAATTTACATATACGACTCAGTGATAACTTCTTACTTTATAACCCCCTTTGTCATAGTGTTTTTTACAAGGTCAAATCATGATCGTACTAGGCAGATGTAACGTGATTTCTCTAAACGTTAGAGGTTTAAGAAATCGCGTAAAAAGGAGAAGCATTTTCTGTTTTTTAAAAGATCAAAATTGTGACGCATATTTTCTACAAGAGACGTACTCTGAACCGAACGATGAAAATATTTGGAAAAGTGAATGGGGAGGTGACATTTTCTTTTCACATGGATCAATACACAGTAGAGGTGTTTGCATCCTGTTGAATCCTTCACTGAATTGTGTCGTTAGAAATTTTCACAAGGATCAAATTGGAAGAATCACCTCAATTGATTTGAATTTCAATGCAAAGAATCTCTCTTTGTGCAATGTATATGCCCCAAATGACCTGCGGCAACAGCAAGAATTTATACATAGTTTAAATACATATTTGATGTCTAACACAGATGTTGAAAATCTTATAATAGGAGGTGATTGGAACATTTCACTGCAAGCTATTGACAAAAAGGGCGGAAACCCTTGGAAACCAACTGTCTCTAGGGACCTGTTGATGACAATGATGAAGGAATTCGATTTAGTCGATGTTTACAGAGAGAAAAATCCAACAAATAAAAGCTATACCTACGAATCAAAAGCGCTTAAACTTTGCTCGCGCATTGATTTCTTCCTAATACCGCAACATCAAATCAGTTGGGTTGAACAAATAGAAACTGTGGTTTCTAACGCCCCAGACCATAAGGCAATAAAACTCAAATTGAATGGCTCGAACAATAAAAGAGGTCCAGGATTATGGAAATTTAATAACTCTCTCCTGGATGACGAAGATTATGTAACTTTAATTAGAGAAAATTATTCTCCTATTAGTGAAAAATATTCTGGACAAGAAGATAAAAGGCTGAAATGGGAATTAGTTAAGATGGAGCTGAGAGGTTTGACAATCCCTTATGCAATAAATAAAGCAAAAAATATTCGTAGAAAAGAGAGAGATCTCCAAAAGAGACTGGACGATCTAGACCAATCCATTTCTAGCGGTAGCGGTGCCGACAGCCATCGAGAAAACGGCTTAGAAGCTGAACATAACCAGTTGAAACAGGAACTATGTCTCATCTATGAAAACAGAGGAAGGGGCTCAATTGTTCGCTCTAAAACAAGATGGATTGAGCAGGGTGAAAAACCGACCAAATATTTCTTCAACCTAGAGAAACGAAATTACAGTCATAAAACAATAAAGGAGTTGAAGCATCCGGGGGGTAAGTCGGTGACCAAAGAAAAACAAATACTTGAGAAAATTGAGATATTTTATAAAGAGCTCTATACTTCTACCACTAGCTTTGAAAATGCGCAATTCATAAGTTTTATTGAAAAATTAGAATTACCTAGACTCGAAGATTCGGTGAGTAGTAAGTTAGAAGGAGATATCACTCTCAAGGAGTGCAAAGATATTTTATCCACATTCAGCAGAGGTAAATCACCAGGCGAAGATGGATTCACTTGGGAATTCTACAACTGTTTTTTTGATTTACTGGGTAAGGATCTTGTTGATAGTTTCAACGCTTCGTACAGAGTGGGTGAATTGGCACCCTCACAACGGAGAGGTGTAATTACTCTTATACCCAAAGAGGACTCCGACCTCTACTTACTCGCTAATTGGCGCCCAATAACGTTACTAAACGTAGACTACAAAATTGCATCAAAAGTTATTACCAAGAGACTGGAAAAAGTCTTAACCCTGCTAATTAATCCTGATCAAACAGGTTTCATAAAAGGTAGATACATCGGTCAAAACATCAGGCTAATAAATGACATCCTTGAACAAACAAAGCTTCGTAACATTCCAGGTATACTTTTACAGCTTGATTTTCGAAAGGCTTTCGACACAATTGAATGGAAATTTATACAAAGAACGATTCAGCTTTTTAATTTTGGTGAAAGCATTCAACGCTGGATTTCCATATTTTATGTTAACTCAGAGAGTGCAGTCCTAAACAATGGTTTCTGCACTAATTATTTTCGCTTGTCAAGAGGAGTGAGGCAAGGTTGTCCTCTATCCCCATGTCTATTTATCTTGGCCGCGGAATTACTAGCGTGCAAAATCAGGCAAGATAAAGAAATTCAGGGTATAAATATTTTCGGTAAGGAATTAAAACTAAGCCAATTTGCTGATGATACCACGCTTTTTAACAGTAGCTGTAACTCGATTAACAAGGCAATTGCTGTATTGGAAAATTTTGGCGATATTTCTGGCCTGAAATTGAACCCTTCGAAAACTAAAGCTTTGTGGCTGGGACCGTGGAGGCATAGACAAGACAAACCCTTTGGATTTCAATGGCCAGAAAAACCAATTCGTGTGCTGGGCACTTTTATCTCCTATAATGAGAAAGAAAATGAAAAATACAACTTTACGTTAAAATTGCAAAAATTGAAGTCCATCCTTGACATATGGAACTGTCGGAGTCTTACAATATTTGGAAGGTGCCTAATAGCTAAAAGTCTTGGCATCTCACAATTGATACACTCTTTATCCAGCCTTGATGTTCCTCTCGAATATCTCAACGCTGTGAATTCGGCCATATTTAAATTTATTTGGAAAAATAAAAAGGACAAAATTAAGCGTAAAGTGATGTTTTTAGATTACGACCAAGGAGGTCTACGAGCACCAAGTATATATGCTTTATCAAAATCATTGAAGCTAGCTTGGATCTCTAGACTGTTAGCTGTTGACTATGGAAGTGGTGAATCTTGGAAGGCGATTCCTAACTATTTTTTCGAAAGATACGGGGGCCTAAATTTCATATTACGATGCAATTATGACAAGAAATTTCTTGATCAGATTGAGCTACCTCAGTTCTATAAATTGATTCTCCTGTATTTCTTGGAACTGAAAGAATTTTTTCCTAATCAGTCCGGCCAAGAACAAATCTTATTTAACAACAAAGATATTTTAATCCACGGTCACAGCATTTTCTACAGGAACTGGTACGATCGCGGCGTCTATCTGGTGCAGGATCTTCTCAAAACAGATGGGAATTTTCTTTCTTATTCAGAATTCATCCAAAAATATGACCTTAAATGCAACTTTCTTATCTACTTTCAAGTAGTTTCTGGTATTCCTAGACACTTTGTAGAAAGTGCGAGGGCTAACCCCACGGACAGATCAGATATGCTGTTAAATAGCATGTTTCAGTTCTCCCCAGAGATCTCTTTAAATTTAACCAAAATGAAAAATAGAGACTATTATTGGCTCCTCATAAACAAAGAACCAGTTGAGCTGAAGGCTCTTTCTAAATGGGAAAGAGACCTGCAAATTGATCAAGAATCTCTGAAAACCTTTTTTTCCCGCTCGAAATGTGTTTGTAAAGATAACAAACTTAAGGAATTTTATTTCAAACTTTTACATAGAATAGTAGTCACCAGGAGGGAGTTATTCCTCTTTGGATTGGCGGAAGACGCAAAGTGTCCATATTGTGAAATGAATGATTCCATAATTCACACCTTCCATAGCTGTAATTGGAGCCAATTATTCTTTTTAGAGGTGATAAAATGGTTCAACAAAGAAAATGTCACCTCCGTCGGTCTTTTACCAACCGAACTAATTTTTGGTATGAAAGTTGACACTTCAAGCAAGGAATCAAACATTATCAGAAAGTTAAACTTCACCTTTTTATATGCCAAATATTACTTGTACAATCAGAAATTAATGCATGGTGAGATATCAGTAAATGAATTCATAGCTAATCTTAAGTATAAATTTATTTTTGAAAAATTTTCCGAGTAGCCGAAACAACGATGTTAATACATGTAGGAAAGAAAGGCACTAGTTACAGAGTCAACAATTATACTTATCAACTCAGTTATTTATCTTCCTTTTTTATCTTCCTTCCCCCATTTCTTTTCTGTTTTGCTTCCCTCTACAGTTGACTTTCTTTTGTACAATCCAACTTTATTGTAATCTTCTCCTTGTTTTTTTTAGCTGTAATTAATATTTACATGAATTTAAAGCCGATCTTTAGTGTAACTCCGAAAACAATTTTTTTTTTGTATAGTCAATCGTTGTGTAAATAGGAGGATAAGGTAGAAGTTATAGTTCCAGTTAATGATACGTGTTAATTTCGTTATATTGTATTGCAAGGATGTAAATAGTTTATCGTAATTGAGTATTGTAATGTAAATGGTGTAAACAATGTAGTTTTGTAAAGTAAGTAAATAAAAAGCGTCTAATTAAAAAAAAAAAAAAATAATAATAATAATAATAAAAAAAAGCAGCCAAATACGTACAGTTCTAAGAACATAGAATAAAACACACTAGATTACGGATTAGGTATAGAGCCCATGCACAAATCCCACTTCTTATTAAATTTGTCCATGTTATTAGCATTTACACATATAATCTTTTCCGTTTCGTACTTAATTTTTGCCTTTGGCTTAAAGGCGTTTATAACAGGAGGAGACAGATTTCTTCTGCAATCCCATATATATGATTTAGCGACTAGTATCAAATAGTTTAGTAAAGGGTAATTTGCGTAAATGATACCAACTATGACATCTTGCAGATTAAGGTGGACGAATACTCTGGTCAGTAGGAAGAAGAAATATTCGAAATCTTTCCAAAAAGGTTGCACAAGGCTACAATGAAAAAGGAGATGGTGTAGGGTTTCCGGTTCTGAGTTACAAAACGAACATTTATCCCCTGAGATGTAACCTATCTTAAATAACTTTGTATTAGTAAATAGTATTGAGTTAAGGACTTTATACTGAAATGCTCTTATGTATGGTTCAAAGGACACCGTATGCGGTAGCCAGAAAACCTTTTTCAAGTGATCTTCTGATAAATTAAAAGTTTTTCTCAGATGTTGAGAATTGTTTGGAAGCTTGGCTTTTGAGTTTTTTATTAATGTGTAGTAGTCCTTAGATTTCTTTTTCAACACATCAAAGTCTTTGCTATCTATCGTTATCGACAAAGAAATTTCAGAAGGAGTGCTTTCCTTGGTTTTTAGGTGTAATGGTACGGAGTGGCGAAGTCCCACCCAAGTTAAAAAGTTAGTTTTGCTAATTTTGCTTGAAATAATCTTGAAAGAATTTGCGGTATCTATGTCAAATAAAAGATCGTTTACAAAAGTTATGCTGTTTTCAAAAAAAGTTCGATAGAAAATGGGTTTATTGTTTACTCGTATCTCTTTGTTATTCCACACTATATGTTGCCATTCTTTTTTAGTATCAAAACTGTCCCGGAATTCTGACCACCACTGAAGTAACTCAGAATAAAAGAGAGAAGGAACAAAATAGTCTTTGATATCGTAATTGCAATAAAATAAAAAGAGACCTCCGTGACGCTTCAGTGAAACTCGTAGGTAGCTTTTCCAAGCACCGTCATTTTCTCCAAAGATTCTTTTCAGCCAGGCTAGCCGTAACGATTTAATCATACTTTCAAGATCGATCATTTTTAGTCCGCCGTTCTCGTATTCATTTATCGTGGACAATCTTGTTACTTTATCCGTTCCTTTCCATAGAAATTTAAATAATATTCGGTTCAATTCTTGGACGATTTCCTTTGGAGCTGGCAGAAGTGACAAAATATAAACAAATTTAGGAATGATTAAAGACTGACTGTCGAGGAATGTAGTCGTGTAGTAGAAAGCTCCGTTCACCGTTTAACGTCTGAGCAGTATATGAAGTGCTACATGGAATTATCGAGTCTATTTATTACCCCAAAGAGAAAAACAAGATGCAGCAATACTTCCAGCAGCTCTGTTGAAACATCGCCCGGAGAAAAAAGGTTAAAGCAATCATATTCACCGTCAACGTCCAACAGTGGCGACGAAATAATGGCGGCGCTGAACATTACAGAAGGTGTTACCGAGAAATTAGACCTTATCCTTGTAAAGCTTATCAGCCTAGAATCAAAGATGGAAGAACTAAACCTGACAGTAAACGGATTTGGAAACATTTGGAAACAGAAATTGCTGTGGTTCAAGACAAACAGAAAACTCTCGACGGGAAATTTTCACACATTGTGAAGAATGCTGAATTTGTGGACGAACAAATTATAGAGCTTAAGACGGCTCTTCAGACCAGTGCGAATGAATAAGCAAATCCCGCAAATCCCGCAAACGTGTTCTCTACCTCGAGGCGTACAGCCGACGGGAGAACCTAAAGTTCGAGGGTATACCCGAAGTAGTGGAAACGACCGATCAACAAAATGCAACCTCAAATGAAGACACGAAGAAAGTGTTGGCAACTTTTATGGAAAATGTCCTTGGAATCGAAGATGCGAAAGATATTGAATTCCAGAGGGTGCATAGGATGGGGAAGCCAAGGATGGTCGGAAATCGCACTCGGACTATCATAGCCCGTTTTTTAAGATTTCCGGATAGAGAAAGAGTCTTTAAATGTGGACGAAAACTTAAA
>JAEMPF020021161.1:4923-14923 GCA_022496165.2 Catalaphyllia jardinei
GTAGTGGTAGTGGTAGTGGTAGTGGTAGTGGTAGTGGTAGTGGTAGTAGTAGTAGTAGTGGTAAAAATGTTGAGGACATACTGTATGGTGATAAATGATAAACTACGTAATAACCTCTGAACTAAGATGAAAAAGATTGTATAAATTCTTCATGTCACAAGTGTGTGGCACGAAAAAAAATCTGATTTGCTAAATTCAACTTATGAAGTCCCAAACACTGTGTAGGCATTCTATCCATTGAGCTGTTAGTAACTTAATAAATGTACATGTACAAAATAGCATAACTGTATACTGTCTTCTACACAGAAATTTACTTCATAGTATACACTGTGTAACACTTGGCAAGATGCTGCTCAATGCAACATACTGCACATTGTACATGTGCACAAGCAGTTGTAGTCAGTACAAGTAACTACATCACTGTCTTAATGTTAAGTGTGGATTGAAGCCTACAAAATTGTAAAATGCAATTTGTAAAACCTAGCTACTGGCAAGCCCAAGTTTGTGTTTCATTGTACATAGCTTACACGTAACTTGGGCTCTGAGGGTAATTTATAAGTATGGTCTGAACTTCATTGGTGGAAAAAAAACTAGAGACTTGTTAACATACAATTTGCACTATTTTGTTAAGTGTTACTTTGCTATGTGCCCTATATTAACCATTGCTTTAAATCATTTTCAAAATTTTGGTTGACGCAGTAAAATGAAGAATACAAATCTTCCTGGCGTGCAGGTAACACATTGAACACATGCGGCCGTGAACTTGGCTGCTGGACACCTGGGTGTGATATATAATCATCTTGGTGCCCAGGACACTTATCTGAGGGGCAGGCTGGACCACAATGGAATGTGACATAAGGAAAGTGCCTCTGGCATATCCCTTGCACCATACTGAACACAAGGCTCAACACGTCTGATGGCTTCATTCCTTGTCCATTTCTGTAAATAAGAATTATGGCAGAAAACATTTGAGAATTGCAAATACATGTAACCTGTATGGTCGGTGAGCTATTTGCATCTACATGTTTCTAAAGGTACAGTTACAGCAAAAAGGCTCTCTGTACTTGCACATGTACTTAAACATGTATAATTTAAGTGCTGATGTGTGACAAGAAAGGATTGGCTGGTTTGCAGACCAAAGTAGGTTTTCTTTCTCTGGCCAGTTGTTGTAATTTAAGAAAAATAAAGTATTACATGCATCATTAAATGCTTTAAAATTTGTGTGCAAGTTTTTATCGTATCAGAATAGGGGTAAAGTGTAATTTATTGAAAGAAAGAAATCACAAAATGAACTTCTTTTCCAAATGAAGAAACTTTGAAGGTGCATGTACATACGGACCATTTTAGTTGTTCGAGACCTGGTGACTGCATGCCCTCATCAATTCCAAGAAAACCCAGCTGCTTGCTAAGTTTGGCAATTACTGTATGTCAACTTCTTCAAATGTGATTGAGGGGTTGTACGTATACATGAAGATGAATCCTCTTCAATTGCCACCTTTCGATTTTTTTTAATCCCTTTTTAAAGCGAGAAGAATTGCATGCCCTCTTTAGCATCTTGCAGCACACTACTTCAGTCGAGCCAAGAGACCCCAGCAATTTTTTTTCTTAGGGAAGAGGACATTGCATTTTATACTAAGTGATAATGGTGAATTCTCCTTAATACTAACCTGCAGCTAAATGTCACTTCAATCATGTTCTCCTTCCTAAGAAGCAACAGCCTGTAGGGTTGGATGGGACTGAACCAAAACCTACCCACATCTCTGTATATAACTGGTTGGCCCTTGGAGAATGCTCTTCTGCTGAGCCTGTGGGCACGTGACAGGAGGTGGTGAAAGAGTGGCTCTGGAAGAAATCTCTTAAAGAATACAAAGAGCCTCTTATCTGTGGGATCATTGTACCATACTGGTGTGTTCCCATTTACTGAAGTTGGTAGCAGTGAAGGAACAAAGTGTGTGACTTCTGCTTCTTCCTTCTCATTATTCACCTTATAGAATAGAGGACAAATAATGTCATATTCCTCAAGGAATCCCTTCATTGCTTCTTCATTCTCCTGCAATCTACTGAGAATGTTTTTCAGAAGGGACTCTGTGAGCATCCCTGTGTTGTGAAGCAGTGTCCAATCACGTCTAAAGCTATGCTCTGAGATTATTTCATCATCGGTTGGTGGAGTGACCAACTGAATTATGGCGTCAACGAGTATTTCTGGTTTCAGTAGGACCCATTTAGACAGCGCTGAATCCTGGCCTGGATCAACATAAATTACAAGTCCTTTCTCGTGGAAGTACTTTAAAGTATCTTTGGACCAGTTGCTACAAATGAAGTTGCCAACTGATGTTGGAAACTGCTCCAACGTCACACAGAACCTTGCTTTCCTGCTTTGCCTTAGATTAATTATTGCATCTTGGATTTTTATCCATGAAAACGGAACTTTACAGCCCACAGTTTTCTTCCGCTGTTCAGCTGTGCAAATTATTTTCCTTTGAAGGTTTTGAATCCCTCTATCATTTTTTCCTTGCCTGTTCTCCACGGGAAAATATGTCAGCCTGTCTTCATCATTTATTACCAGCTCATCAGAGAAAGAGTGCCAGAACTTTTGTTTGAGATGTTCCTCCAGGCGATGAAGGCAAGAGTGCTCCATATTTCCTCTGTGTGTTCCAACAAGGAAGACTGGTGATTTTGGTGCCACCTGGCAACAGATGGATTCCAGCCAGAAAGAGAGGTTTTGGATTTTTGCTGCTACTTGTTTGAAATTGTCACTGACAAAATGTTCCATGTTAAAAACAAGAACATAAATTGCCTGATTTTTAAGGAAGAGATGATGGTAAGCATAGTAGTCTTCTTCCCCTGCGAAGTCAAGTATGCTCAACTTAAGGTTTAAAAACGCAGAACTGAGAGCGCTTTTCAGCTTTTGGTAATCAAGTGCAACCTTTTCTACAAATATATACTTGTAAATTGTACTGGCTTGATTAACGTCATAATTGTTGCTAACGAACATGATGAAAATGTACATAACACATCCTGCGAACATCGCTGCATATGATGTAACGGAATGAAATGAAGTTAAGAAATCTGAATTGTTCTCAATTATAAATATACACAGCACAGGATTCACAATACCTTCCATAACTTTACTTCCCTTGCACATTGTTCGTATGAGCCAGAACAACAAAAGAACTGAGCACATAATAATTGTAAAATTAAGCAATTGGCAATGCTCAATTTCGGATGTCTTTCTCGCTAATAATATACAAAATGTAGATGAAAGCCCAGAAAGAAAAAACAATGCAACTGAACATGCATTCGCGACTATTAAAAATTGTGTTTGATTATTGAATTTCGTTACACCCGGTATTGACGACTCGTCATTAAATTCCCATTCAAGGCTAGTGTATTTTTCAAATAGAAAGCAGAGGATATCTAAAATAATACAATCAGCAAATACCCAGAGTACTAAAAGATGAAAATGCCAAACGACTACTCGGATTGCACTAATACCCAGCGAAAACTCTGCACAACAACATTGAATATTTATCACATACCCTACTAGTATATATCCTGCTAATAACGTTAACGCAATAAACCCTGGCATTAAGGCCGAGGAACGTAAAATAGATAACTTAGCTACAACGAACTGGAACATGGAAATAAAGTGAGGAACACGCAGTACAAATGGCAATACTATTGCTGTGACCAGCACTGAAATGGATAAGATGGAGAAGTGAACAGAAGGAGTGTCAAACAGCCATAACCATATGAAAGATATAATCCAACACAGCGACAATAACTTGGAAATAGGAGAAAGTAGCGATTCTTGATCATACAAGTTGCTGTATCCTCCAGACTCAAACATAGCAGCTACATAGCGAACAGATTTGTAGAATCGGTGAAATCTTCCAAACTTGAGGCCAGTCTCAGCATCCAGATTTTTCCACTTCCGGTCTACCAAGCTAGTTTGTACTCCTTTCGTACTTGGCTCTTCACTGTCGAAAGATTTTCCAGTTATAGACTTCACTAGACTTGTTTTACCAACTCTGGAGTCTCCCAATATCAAACACTGGCCCTGGAAAACGAACTGATTGTATTGTTCTTCATCATGATGTTCACTTTCGAAAGCGAGATCTCTCAATAGTTCTTGGCATGCCTCTGGTCCTGTCGGCGATCCTTGATCGAGCTGCAGCTGCAACATCACTTCAGCAGCACTTCTCGAAGTGTGATCGTCAGTAATACTTATGCGGTGTACGTCTAAAGCCATGTTTTTATTGAGGGTGGCAAAGGAGAGGTCATGATCCCGTTTCACGCACAAATTTGAACAAAATTCACGCGTCACGCAGTTTTAACAAAATTTCACGAATCACGAAATTCAACGTAAATCAATCGAAGCTCTTACCTTTAGAACAAAGGAGCCAAGAGACCATATTCATATGCCCAAAAAGAGGTTCTGGTTCACGATTGATCATAGCAAATTCTGCAATACTCAAATGTTGTTTCACGATGTAGTCAATTGACGCCAACAGTCACTCGTTTCGGTCCTTTTAGAATCAGTTATTGTTAGAAATTTCACGACCTTAAACAAATGCCACGCTCTTCATTAATCACGCAATCACTCTGACACTCGCAGATGGGAAGCACAAATCATGGACCCCTCCGTGGAACGGGTATGGACCGGGTCCATGGACCCCCTGCTTTTGCTACCCCTAAAATTACTGAAGTGAACAATAATGAAATAAAACATAAAACTAGGGTATCTAAAAGATAGTAATGCTGCGGCACATTCTGTTGATAATGACATATTTTACGTAGTCATTGATCTATCTGCGCGTTCCAGGTCTTACATTATAACCTTTATTTCTTTAAATCGTGTCAAGTCGTGGTGTGTAACTTAAAATCTATCCTTGTATGTATCAACTTCATGCATCATGACGAATCGATGGCGAGGCGTGACAAGGGATCGAGACACTAAAGCACATACACATACATACACACACACACACAGGAAACACATCTACCCCCCCGCCCCCCTCCCCCACCCCCCAACTGTATCAGAAAATCCAGAAGATGAAATTTGAAAGATGTGGAAATTGTAGGACCAGAAATTTCAGTTATAAATTCTGTACAAGTACGCATGAAGTCTAGAGTGTTGACAGTATTGAAAATGCGTCGATCGCTAGAAAACAATGATGCAAGGCTGATACTACGTAGAGAGCTTAACGGGGCAACGACGCGATAGAGTCCAAACTGAAAGCCATGAATTGCAACCGTGGACAGCTGTTTCGACCTTATTGGGTCTCGTCAGCACGGTGTAGCAAGTTGTGAAGTGATCAGCTGCTCGACTGACATCCACAAACCCACTAAATGTAAGATGGTGATGACCTCAGATGAAACTCAAATCCAAACTCTTGCCCATTGGCCAATGTCACATGCAAAACGCGTGACAAGCGACAATAGGAAAAATCCAGAATATCGTGTCGTTGCCGCGATAAGGAAAAACTGCGGACAGACACAGACTGTCCCGCTGGAAAATCATGGCCAAACCATGTAAAAAGTGAGCAGCATATCGGATCTGAAAAGACCTAAGGCCCCAAAAAATACTAGACAAACATAATACTGCAGTATTATGATCACTTCACAACTTGCTACACCAGTATTATGATCACTTCACAACTTGCTACACCGTGCTGACGAGACCCAATAAGGTCGAAACAGCTGTCCACGGTTGCAATTCATGGCTTTCAGTTTGGACTCTATCGCGTCTATTTTTGGCTGATCAGATCTTTTACAGATCCTACGTATACAGGCAGCATTTTCGTTTGCGGTCCTTTGCAGTATTATGTTTGTCGATCGCTAGCCTGCGAACTATTTTCGGCTATCGCTTGTCTCTGCTGGCGGCACCAGTGACAGCCGGAAATACGTCTGCGTTCGCAGGCTAGTCGATCGCCGGATATGTGAAACTGCTAAAACTTAAGTTTAAATTCATGTTTGGATGAAAAGGAATTGATCGTAGCATATATGAAATAAGCGTGTTCTACAGTTTCCGTTTGTTTTAATTATTCTACAAGTTTTTGTAACGACGATTTCTCTTCATCTGATTTAAGAATAAGACCACGGAGCGAGACTGCTAAGAAATGACATACTAAGTTTAAAATAAGATGTGACAATTAATCGTCCAGACTCGGGCGTTTAGATTTTTACCGCAAACTTTCACGTACTGCATTGAAAACAAAAGCAAGAGTTGTGAAAGTCAATTACGCTCTCCTGCACATCGTTTTACAGGTAAATCAAAACAAAACTTCAGTGGAATCCACGCGAAAAGACTGTATGACATCCTCGTGTTGTTGGTGGCACAACAGATTTCCAAATTGTCTGCAAGAAAACAACAACGACACATTAATACATATGACGCATCGCTGGTGATCGTGACTAAAGCACATGGTGATCTTAACTGTTTGGACATGAATTGATACACATCAACCTCCTCTATACCAAATCCAAGTAAACGAAAGATGTGTAAATTGTAAGAGTAGAAAGCTGACTTATAAATTCTGAACTGATACGCACATGTCTCTAGAATCGAATGTGACAGACTCTGATAAGGACCAGCGGTGAGGACGCGTCCGTGGCGATTTGTGAAAATGCTGAAGTTTTAGCTTAAATTCATGTTTGGATGGAAACAAATCGATCGCAGCAGATATAAATTAGCGTGTTCTACGGTTCTCGTTTGTTTTAATTATTCTACAAGCTTAAGTACCGGCGATTTCTCTTCATTAAGAATTTGACGTAGGATGCGAGACAGCTAGGAAATTGACGCACTAAGTTTTAAATTATTGTGTGACAATTAATCGAATCTTTCAGATAATTCTGCATTAACGACAACAGCAAGGGTTGTGAAAGGCAAGCACGATATCGCTCACATCGCTTTACAGTCTTTACAGGTAAATTAAAGCAAACCATAACCACTAACCTTTCTCAACTGCAATCCACGCGAAAAAGGATGGCAGCACAACGGTGTAACAACCACGTGTTGTTCGTGGTCAGGAGCAGTCGTGGCGCAATGTATTCTGGCAGAAGGCGCAATGCATTCTGGTAAAAAGCCGCAATGCATTCTGGTAAAAAGCTGCAATGCATTCTGGTAAAAAGTGATAAATTCGAGAATTCGTACTCCCTTTATATTTCTTCTTAAATCCTGTTTATGTTGCTGCTCGCTCGCTACGCTCGCTGCTCAGCAATAATGTAAGGAAGTTGAAACAAATGAATTCACAATAAGATTTCCAATTAATATTAACTAAAAATATTTAAACTATATTTCTGGATAATTTTATAATTAAACGAGACTTACCTGTAAGATGTCGTTTGATTTGAATTCTATCTTGTCATCAGTCCGGAACGAAGGAGTAACATGAGAAGCACGCGCGCTAGCTTATTGAGCCATTATTTAAAGAAAAGGATGGTTGGAGATCACAGGAACGAAGGCGTAGGGATGGGTAAGTGCCCAAGGGAGGGCATGTTACTCTTTCGTTCCAGACTGATGACAAGATAGAATTCAGATCAAACGTCAACGTACAGGTAAGTCTCGTTTAATTATAAAATTCTATCTGTCATCAGTCCTACGTCATTACGAAGTACCATGAGAGTTCAAAGCTTTGTGAGCTCCAATGTCAGGGGAAAAAATATAGCAATGGTGTTAAAAATAGGACTTCCACTTTGTTAAAGCATTGTTTGGTTAAAATATGTCAAACTTCTATTATGTTAGGAACTTAAATAAACAGTGACTTGCGATAAAGCAATGCATATTGTGTTTGAAGTCCATAAGTTTCAAATACATTCGCGTAATAGTCGTCGCTGTTCAAATTTTAATATTGTGAAATGAAAAAAGAGGATACGTACTATTAAAGGTATCAGCCACCCGTCGCTGTAGCGCGCCCATTTTCCTTATAAACCCCAACAAACCAGACATTTTCTGTTAGGCTTGTCTGTTAGGACGTCTGCGTAGGAGGCTAAATAGTTCCAGATTGTGCCTCATTCCTTTAAAAAATCTCAAAATCGTAAGAGAGAGCGTAATTGAGACGTTTTTTTGCGAAAGCGTGTGTCTGTGTAAATTCAACTCCAGTCCCGCTTAGAATGAGCGGAAGAGAACGATAAAAACATCGCATTTGCCTCCTGACATGTTCTACTAAGAAAACGTGTCTCAGATTTTTGACACGTGCACTTGTTCTTTCATGACAGTAGGATAATGTCAGAGGGGACAAATCATCAGTACTTCTTTTGAAAAAATGACGATTATTGGAAAACTATCTGACTATAAGCTGGCCAAATTTCAGCTAAATTGGTTCAGGGGCAGATGACTTGGGAGTTAAAAACGTACGGTCACAGTTAACTTTCCCAAATTTTGGTTCCGAGAAAACAAGAAAAATATATTTTTTTGTGGCATCTTGACCACAATCATAGGATTATAACACCTAATTGTCCATGTTGATGTTTACCAGAGAGGGATGATCTTGCAAAAACAATAGGCGTTTGACAGTTCTTGTTTATGAGGAAACTAAAAACCTTTGGGCCTGACGCGTGACCGCCATCAATAGCTCGAAAGCCAAGAACCGATGCACGATTTATCGAGAACGTCCTGCTTTTTTCCGTCGTCGTGTGCGACGGACAACTTTCGCCGGTTCTCGCCGGTCTTCGCACTGAAACATCCAAGTGGAACCAAGTCCGTTTTTACTTCGTAAACTTTCTTAGTGAAAGCGATAAGACACCGCTTCGTTGATCTTTCAGTTCCTTTTTCCACAGGCAACCCAAGTGCGAACGTGACTCTTGCCTTCGAGCGGTGTTGTGTTACAAAGATGCGATTTACAAGGGTTTGTAGGGGAACTTTACGGGTTTGCTTTAAATACCTAAAATCTAACGTTCTGTAAATAAATTCCATACAATGCCTCGTCTATAGAAAGCTACGACAAACACCTGAAACCCCCCCCCAAAACGACGAAACAGGCAAAATGGACAACAGTGACAGGAGGTGGTGAAAGAGTGGCTCAAACACCGTGAAACAACAAAGAATACGACAGGAAAGCAAGGTAAGTTAGTTTTATTTACGCGTACGTTTCATTTACATAAATTGTTTCCTCTCATCTCGCGCTTGTGTTTTCAGGTGTGGTGAAAGAGTGGCTCTGGAAGAAATCTCTTAAAGAATACAAAGAGCCTCTTATCTGAAGAAGCACATCGACAAGTTTAGTGGTCGTATACACGAGATGTAAATCCCTTGGCGCGTAAAGTTGTCATCGCCCAAGTGCATGAGAAAAAAATAGTTAATGAAGTCGGTTAAAAGAGTTTTAAAGAACAGTTTTCAATCGAGATATAATTTAGAAGTAGAAAAACAGTCAGACCAACCGTTAAAACTAGTACACCTAAAGTAGATAGCTCCGTTCAAGTTGCCATTCCGCATAACGGTCGAGTCAAGGACGTCACCTATTGTTATAACTTTGGGTTCCTCCATACTAATGAAGTGTCTAGCTAGCTAGGTAAAAATGGGTTCCTTTATACTAACAAGCGTCACTCTAGTACAATAAAAACAATAAGGTTTCCTGGGCTTGCCCGCTAATAGTTAACCCTGATTGGCTCATGAGAAATCTTTTACGTATTCAAAATAAAAGCGCCAATTTTAACGAAAGCGTCATTCCTTCATTCAACTTGAACTCGCAGGAAATTTGAAAGCTTTGTTCAATTTTGGAAACGTAATAATCAAGATGGCTTTTTCCACTAGCGTCGATGATTTTCAAACTGCTTTGAACGCTTGTTTAACTGTCAGTGATCGGGAGACTTTGACAAGCGCAAATTTTTGAAAGCGTAATAATTTCTGAAGTTCTCCAGCTTTCTTTGAAAACGTCTTCTGATTTTCGAAGCCGGGCTCTTTTAACCCTGTTTGGCTCATGAAAATATCTATTATGTTTTTGCATACTAACTCCAACGGAAAAGCCTATGGGACAGCTCTACCATTGAAATTACAACAATA
>JAEMPF020021161.1:17423-18863 GCA_022496165.2 Catalaphyllia jardinei
ATAATAACAATTGAATCACATATAAAATATTTAAGTGTAATCGGCGATTGATATATATTGATTTCCGATATCGATTTTTATCGATTGTTTAAACCCGGCTTATAAGCGGCAGTTCAAAATATTAAGATAGTGAATAATATCAATGACTGCGCAAATCTAATCACGGAAATTATGTCACATTCTTCGACACATCAGTTCAAAAAAATGTGATTGAGTATCTTCGCTCGTCCACTAAATTCACCTGCAATACTAAAATCAAGATGTAAAGTAAATTGTTGTAACTCCTTTGATAGCTGCAGTGTATACATACATAACGTCTCCAAAACGAGGCTGCACGTACTTGCACACCAATTCAAGAGAGAAAGAAAATGAATATACACTTCAAAAGGTCACTTTATTTGCAAGCAGATTACAAGCACCTCAATACAGTTGTATTCAGTGAAATAATATTACCAGCATCTAACTTAAATAAATTATTTACAGTCTAGTTACCTAAAAGAACTAAAGCCCATTTTTAAGTGCCATTGCACATGTATCAGAACTACCGTAAAAGTCACGAACAACTCTTCTATGGCGTTTTTTTTTTCAGTCTACCTTCACTGAGGAACCTAATACGTGAACCATATAGGAGTCAACGAAATCTTGAAAGAAGTTTCAAAACATAACCACAATTTTTGCTCAAATGATATTCTATGGAGCTATTGTTCTCCTTCTCTGCAAAACTGTTGATTACTTTACGTGACAGTTGTACAACATTTGCTGGTACGTTAGTCAAGTGTAAGGCATACCCTTTTCTAGCTCCCACAACATGCGCTAATACGGAACGTTACGGTTGCCATTCTTCTTACAACAGAAGTATTGAAGTTTTCCTAAGACTTCTAAAATGAAGTCAAACGGGTACACATACACCTCAATACCTTACTATAAGTACAGACAGTTGACACAGAATCAAACCAACTGGTCAATCTATTAACCCAGATTAACCTGGCCTGCCATCAATGTCAGTACTCTTCGTCACCAGACATTTAACTTGGCAATCCTAGCTACGTCGTCAACTTATTAGCTATAAGTATATCTTTTCTACTTTGTATTTTAAAATGTACATTGTTTGCCTACACTGTCCAGTTTCAGCTACTAAAGAAAGTAAGTTAAAACGATTTATGGCAATTCCACAAGCCCGCCTTTTGGAACAAGCCGCTCCACTGGCGCAAAAAAAGAGAAAAGAAAAGAGGTGCTAACACATCATGACATATGGTACCCTGCGTTCTGTAGCTGTTAAGATTTTCTGTCTTCGACGCCTCGCCATTGCGCGAGAATTCCCGCTAGCAACGCAGGCTAGACACGTGACCTTTTGTACATTTAACACAATAGGAGAAAAGAAACTCATCCTTATAATGATGTAACAGAGAATTAACTCTGAAGTGTAAATTTAGTGCTAAT
>JAEMPF020026899.1:0-17500 GCA_022496165.2 Catalaphyllia jardinei
TAGTAAACTATCCAACACTGCATCCATTGTCGTACCGCAATAAGATTGGGGATAAATTTGGCTCCTGTTACTTAATGTCACTAAGTCTGTTTCTATCTACCCGGTCAACGATGGGCTCCTCCCCAATACTAAACAGCTACCTAAGGAGACCAACGTTGGACCGTCAAAAGAGAGGCATCCCTCTTCCTGAACCAAATCATAACTCCCCAAAACTAAACCCCGATCCAATTCCCTAACTCTGGGAGGTAGATTTTCATCGTACCTCACAGGCACTCTTCTGCGTAGGTTCTTTTCCCCTGATTGGTTGCAGGGAAGGCACACACAAAACGTTTTAGCTCATTAATGTCCTGCCAGGAGGCAGATGGCTCGGAGCCAACACTCGAGGCGAGCCTTGCCTAGGCCCCTGCTGGATTTAAGACTTTCGCTAGTTGCATGTAGTACAACGCCGTGTGGCGCCTTGACCATCCCACGTGATCCATGATTTCAGCCAGGTCCGCACCGGTAAAGGCCAGGGTAATTGCACAGCCTGACCGGAAACCGTGGAGTGGTAAAAAAAATAATGCCTTGATAGCCTCGTTCAAATCATGACTTTTGCCTCCTTGATTAGTCCACGCATGCATGACTGCCTGGTTGTCAATCATGACATCGACGCGACAATGTTGGACAAGATGTTTAAAGGCTTGTAAGACCTTATCCACTTCCATGGCTTCCCTTGTCGCGATATCCAGCATCATCTCATCCTTTGACCAATAATCAGATGCCTCCTGCTTCACAGGCGTAGAGATGACCCCACCCCATCCGGTTTTGGAGGCATCCGTTGCCATGTTAATCTGAAGATGTTTCTCTTCGCGCCAAGGTAGAGGGTCATCCCACCCTTCTAGAAATAACCAATGGGCGATCTCATCGCGCAGTGCACCCCGGATCGCCATTGGTTTCATTGTGCGCATACCCCTTGAGATTGCTGCCGACATCTCTCTAGTAAACAGACGCGCTGCTGGAACAACCAGGGAAAAGAAGACGCACTTGCCGACCAAACGTTGAAGCGTCTTGACCGAAACATAACTCGAGCCTAATGTCTCTCGGATCAGCTCTAGGAACTTGCGCTTTTTGTCCGGGATCAGGTGGAAAACTTCCCTACTGGAGTCCGCGAGAAAGCCAAGATAAGGGACCATCTTTAGGGGGGTTAAGATTGACTTCGTTAGGCCCAGAAAATATCCCAAACGTACCAAATAGAACGCCACAAGAAATACTGCTGATTTGGCCGCCGCCAAATTACACTCATCTGCAGAGTGTAGGGTACCATATTCCCCTTCGTTAAGTGGCACCCGGAGTTGACCATTATGCCTATCATCAATATATAGGAGACATGGGATCCCCAACGAGCGCAGAAAATTAGACGCCATAAGGCCCGTCGAATGATACACATAAGGGGAGATCCTCCAGCCAAACGGTAGGGAGTTATATGTAAAGTACCAACCACCCCACTGGATTCCGAAATATGTACGACTGTCTTCCGACAGCAAAAGGTGGTCGTATCCAGATTTGTCGTCAAGGACGGTCTGATAAGAGTCCTTGAAAACATACCGAGGCAAATCTGTCACCCTATCCAGGGTGAAAGGCTTCTCTAGCATCCACAAGTTTAGGTACCGCGCATCATGACACAGTCTCGGCTTTGATGGCTCAACCGTCAACGGTAGTACAATTTGAGGCGGGGTTACTTGGCCAACCTTACCCACCAAAGAGATCGCACCAGTTTTTAGACGACTTAAAAGTGTCGTCCTGACAAACTCCCCAAACTGTTTACAGGATACATTATTTTTAAACAATCTGTGGGGTGGCCGGTCGGAATCGTAATGTTCCCCCTTGAACGTTCCCTTAAAGTGTTTGAAATATGGGAATATTGACACCTTATTCCCAATCCAAGACAATACCTCCTCCTGGTGTGATGAAGGAGCAAGTTTCGCGATTTCTGCCCACTGGGTTATGCGTTTGTGAAGTTCCCCCGCCACAAAAGTATCAGGATCCCGAAATAGCAACTCTTCGATATGCCCGATAACTTCTCCATTCTCAACTAGTCGAGTTTTCTGCATCAACTGGTCATTTGCTGCCCCCTCACTGCTGACCGATACGGGGTTCCCCCTTACGTCTATCCACTGTATCGCACCTGCGCGATCACCAAAGTTGTTGATAAAGTTATCAAAGTTGTCATCTTTTTCCCATAACCAGAATGTTGCCTAAGGGGAAAAAAGGATTTTTTTTTTTAAAGAACCCCGTACAAGCCAGCAGAGAGAGGACAGTCTTGACCCAGTATGACCGGGAGGGTTTTGAGATACCCTGTTTTCAAAACTCTCAACTCTCTGTGACTACAGTACAGGTAAGAAAAAAAAAACAACAACAACAATGTGCGAGAACAGAAGGGAAAAACAAACAAATGTTACAGGCAGGTGTTACCGACCCCTCCACCTTCCCTTGTAAAGGCGATACTAACCGAATACCACTTAAGAATCGCATCCAATCGAAAAAACCCGACAAGTTTCAAATGTTTATTGCGCTCATTGAACTTGTTATTAACATGATTATCACTGTTATTACAACTTGTTTTCCTTTCATGCGCTTCAGTGGTTTAGTACACCTATTAGAACTTGTTATCTTTAGCACGACCTAGGGTTGCTGAGGGCCTCTGCTGTGCACCCCTCCTTGCATAACACCTTGCCATAATGTGGCCATACTTTCCACAAAAATAACATTGGACGGGAGCGCCACTTCTCCAGCCCCGACCTCTATATGGGGCATCACCACGTTCACGGTAAGAAGATTCAGACGACGGGCTTCTCCCAGTCATCGCTTTCTCCACCTTCGCAACCGCCTCGTACACTTTCGTATGGTTTCTGTCCCCGAGGAGGCGCAGAACCAAAGCGCGAAAATGTTCCTTTGGGAGGTCTACCGTTGCCCTGGCCGTCTGATACACAAGGCGGTAGAAATCGCGTTTCTCATCCTTATTATCCCTGGAGGTATTCTGAAGGGTCTCCAGAATATCAATCGCCTCGTACTTGTTAAATTCTGAAAGCGGCCGTGCCGCATAATCGAGCATCTTCCTTATCACAGAGGCCACAGAGAGTTTCGTCAACTCCTCAAGAGACTTTTGTAAATCACCAAACTTTTTCGTTAGAGCCTAGGAGAGCAAATAAAGGGAAGAGTGAGATTATACGAACATCACTCACGAAGTTTCTTTTGTTTTAGCGAACTCTCGCCCCATTGCATTACAGAAAAACACAGAGTTTCATTGCATTATCGAAAAACTTCCACTGCATTGCCGAAATACTCGAATTTCCCTTTTCCATTTTCAATTTTTATTTATTTATTTATTTTTATTTTCCGATTTCATTTTATTTATTTATTGTATGGGGAACACCCCCATCTGTCCTAAGGCGAGCTCTCGCCCATTTCTTTCCCTTTTTATTTTCATGGAGAATTCTCATACATTTCTTTCTCCTTTTTCAATTTTCAAAGTGAATTCTCACCTCATCACTTTCCTTTTCTTTTCTCATGGCGAACTCTCGCCCCATCACTTTGTTCTATTTCTCATAGCGAACTCTCGCCCCATTACTTTTTCCTATTTCTCATGGCGAGCTCTAGCCCCATCACTTTCCCTATTTCTCATGGCGAACTCTCGCCCCATCACTTTGTTCTATTTCTCATAGCGAACTCTCGCCCCATCACTTTCTCTTTTCTATTTTCATGGCGAACTCACGCCCCATCACTTTCTATTGCTCATGGAGAACTCTCGCCCCATTGCTCTTTCTTTTTTTTTTCCTTTTTTCCTTTTGGTGAACTCTCACCCCATAGCTCATTCGCGTTATCCTGAGTTACAACATTTCACCTCTATACAATAAAGACACGCACATAAGTGAACGGTAAGTTCCCGCCCCATCTGAGTGTTGCATATAAATTCTCGACAACAATTGAGAGAAAAACACAATCCGCGAAAGCCGGTAATGAAGCATTCACTCCATTACAAATAACTCCAATATCCCGGTGTGTTGAATACAATACTAAAAAAAAAACCAGAGAAACCCGCCAAGGTCCAAACCTAATACACTAGAGCTGTTCACAACCAACTAACCGGCAAACGCGGACAAACTGAGCGGGGAAAAACCCGAAAAATAATGAAAAACCCCAACAACACGAAATTAAATACATGTAAACGAAACGCATTTACCCCAAGCTCTCCTTGAGTTGGTTCCACGTGCACAGCTTCTTGCGGAGCCACTGGAACTTGCGCCGGCGGAATTTGTTGGGCTGGAACTTGCGCCGGCGGAATCTGTTGGGCTGGAACTTGCGCCGGCGGAATTTGTTGGGCTGGAACTTGCGCCGGTGGAAACTGTTGGGCTTGAGCAGGTAAGATAGCCTGGCCCACAACAAGTTGAGCGCCCTGGTTTTCAGCTGGTTGAGGAGGTTGAACTGGCGCCGGCAAAACTTCTACGTCTCCACGAGGCACTTGACCATCTTGGGCCGCTTGTTCCGCGCCCGCTTGCAATTCATCCACTTGTATAGGTCTCAGACGACCACGAACCGGGCCGGGGTATTGTACATTCGCCATCCAAGTAAAGTAATAACACGAGGCAAGGAAATTCCAACTATTCGAGCGACACGAACTGGAGCACAACCGAACCGCGCTGCAGTTGAGCCAAAGTGATAATTTATTCACACGTGTTGATCTTATATGCGTCACTTTAATGTATGCAGTGTGAATAGTATGCAGGAAGGAACCTCATTAGTATGGAGGAAGACACTTTATTAGTATTAGTATGCAGGAAGACAGGGAAGACAGGGGAAGACAGTAATCCGGCTAAGTTCCAACATTATCTACTATTTAAATAGATGGTATTGCGCTTCCAATAATGAAAAAGATTATTGGTTACTAAACGGTATTTCTCACGATAATTTCGTGTATACATGTTGTATGACTGGTCCTGAGGTGAAAAATGAATATTGTTTCCCGAGAATCTCAATGTTTCCCAAAACGAAGTCGAGGGAAACAAAATTCACTGTTCCCCAGAGAGCCAGGTATTTGTTATACAGCAAAACAAACAAATTAAAGCAAATTTTAAAAAACGCGATAAGATTCTAGCGACGAGGCCACCTCTGATGATCACCTCTGTGCAACAGCGGTCATCATTTCGTAGGTAACAGTTAACTGTTCCCCGTTTGACGTCATAGTTTTTGCAACGTTGCCCACTTAAGGCACTTGGCGGGAAACAATTTCATTGTCAGATGTCATGTGACCATGAACTAGTTAATGAATAGGCGCGCTGTAGAACAATAATTGTTACATAGCTGGCGTTTTTACCGCTATAGCGCGCCCATTCATTGGTTAGTTCATGGTCACATGACATCTAACAATGAAACTGTTTCCCGCCAAATGCCGCGAGCGGGCAACATTGCGAAAACTATGACGTCAAACGGGTAACAGTTCACTGTTACCCGCGAAATGCTGACCGCTGTTGCACGTGATCAGAGGTGGCCCGATGTTGTCGCTGGAATCCCAACGCATTTTTCAAAATTTGTTTTGCTATATAACAACTTCGTCTCGGGAAACATTGAGATTCGAGGGAAACAAAATTCGCTGTTCCCCTCGGGACCAGTGTTAAATATTGTTCAAATAAGAAAACAACAACAATTACTTTTCAACACTTAAATCAAAAACACTCGATACTTATACCTTTACAAGGTATTAAGGCAAACAAGGTAGATAAATCTGTTACAAAATATAAAACCAAAATTGCTAAGAGCGAGTATAAGGCGTGTATCTGCAAGACTGATTGCTGGGAGCAATAGAATTCGATATAGGGAATCAATCAATCCATTGAATAAAGATCGCACGATGTCAGACATAGATAATGAGTTTGGGAAAGGAACAAATTTCAGTCAAATTTTGCATTGCACTCAAACAGTTTTGAATTCTCGAATTTTGCATCCAGCGTCCTTTGAATTTAAGCTTTTGAGTGCCCAATGTCCTTTTCCTCTCGAACGCGCCAGGAATAATTGTAAAAACTTTGCTTCGGGCACCGCAAGGCTCAAGCCGCTGTCTTCATAGGGCGTTAATGAAATCTTGTCATGGGGTAGCCTGTTTAGCTGGTGGAATTCATGAGTAAGTGGTTTTTGGTGTGGATTCGCCATTTAATTATCATGCGTGCCACGAGGGAAGTCGCGAGGGGTGATATCGTGACTGAAAATTAACTCGACTCCTCACCAATTCCATTGCGACTTTGCCACTCGTGTTTATATACTTTCGGCTTTTCCGCCAAAACAAAGTCTTGCCAGCTACGCAGGATAGCCATTATGACTTATACTTGACTTCTGGCAGCCGATTTTTTTTTTCTCTAAGGGTCACTTAGACAAGTGTTTGTCTTGTCTTATAATCCCTGGTGAATTGTCAGAGAAAAACAGACTGCCAGCGCTCTAGAGTTGTACAGTTTTGAATTAAGTCACGTGAGACGTCATAGTGGGGTAACAGGAAAGCATTTATGATATAACACCCACGACCCTTGTGTCCAATGGTAGCGTCTCAAAGAAACAAAGTTGACTTTTTCCTTGTGGTTAGTCCTTAGGTATCTTTGAGGCTATAGTAGTCCCGCGTGGAGGCAGATTCTACATCAAATAACCAACTCCAAAAGGCGGGTTAAGTTGACCACAGAGCCCTTTCGGAATTTCCTGTGCTAAAAAATGTTTCTACTGCTATCGTATTTTCGTTTTATTTGTGAATTTTTTTTTCTAATTTGTAGCTGTGCCAGAACCTGTCGCCTTCTATCCCTTGAATGCTTCTACATTGAGTTTCCCAATGATGGAGGACCTTGACACTCGGTCCTCAATCTTGTTGATGTGCTGGGTTCAATCCAGAGGCCAAGTTGCACCAATATTCAACTACATATGTTATTGGGACGGAGGCCGTATGTCGATTGTCCACGGAAAATTCTCTCATTAATTAAACCAAGAAAAGACGTATTGGTGAGCCTTTGAATGCTATAAAAACTGCTGAGATTCTTCCGTAAGAAAAGTGGGTTCATGTTGCAGCAAGTTACAATCACATCACCGGAAAATAACTCGCTATATATCAACGGACATTTCAGCGTCTAGGTATTTATATTGATAAGGGTCTTACGTGGAAATCGCAAATCAGTTTTATTTACAATAAAATCTCTAAATCCGTTGGCATATTGTACAGGTTTCGATTCTTTTTGTCATCAAACACAAAAATACATATATCTTAATAACCAAGCGCGAGGGCCGTACTGGGAAAATGTCGGCTCGAGGTCTTGACAGTGCGAACCGAGCGAAACGAAGTCCGTACAAAAAAGGCCGAGGGCCCATATGCTCCCAGTACGGTCCTAAGCAAGCTTGAAGAACGTTTTTAAGGTTTTTGACAAATCCATTAACATTATGCGAAAAATGTACAGAATAAAAAGGACTCGATTCTGAGGGCTTAGCATGTGTACATTTTACGGCAGATGAAATATGCTTTCAATTTTGTCTTAAAGAACAAACAAAATAGCGTAACGTGTAAGTTCTTGGTGTTTGAAGTGTAAGCCATTACAATGCAGGCACCAGTTTGAGATACCATTTTCATTCAACAGGTAATTTCTGACAAGGTCCTGACGAGTTAATTTTTTTTCTTTTGTGGCTGAAAGGCTTTAAACGGAGAAAGGATAAGTTTAATTGTCGTTTTGAGGAAATTAAAAATTAACGTCTTTAATGGCAATTCGTTTCATGCCGAAACTCAGGTAAATGGCAAAATAACCGTCGCTTAAAGTTGACAAGGTGGGAGGAATTAGCCATGAAGTATCAGCAAATCGAGCGGGACGGAAAATTTTTAGTCTTCGTCGTCGTTCTTACTGATGTGCGTTCTTGGTCGGTCCGAAAGGTGCAGTCCGATACAAATGAAATGTTAGCACCAGCAAAGATGGCTTCATGTGCGTTTGAAGTTGACGGATATAACGAATTGACGGAGGTCACAGTGTTCTGAATGTTTGATGCAGAAGGAATCTTGACAGAATCATCCAAATTTATGTAGATACAGCTTGATGTCGCTGGCTGGTTTCGTCTGCTGAGCAAATCCGACATCTGTCGTTGGTAGCTTAAAGATGCCGATTTATATGCGCTTAAACTTGTGGCCGCTCAACTGCATTTCGTAGTTTTCAGGAAAATTGGCGTCAAGTAATCTACCGATGTTGGTTTTCCTCACGGAGTGGTTTGAGAACTTTATTTTTCCTGGCGTCCGAAAAAAAAATTACCCAATTGATTTTTGCCCTGTGGCGAACACATATACCAGATCTGGTCATCAGCTCTTCGTTTGGTTTCTTCATTCCATCAGGCCTGTGTTTCTCGAACGCTTTGTAGAATTTCACCGGCCATCTGCCATCACCTGTATAGAAGATCTTTGGAGAGAAAGGTCGTCTGTGGCCAGTTTCACTGATGCCTTGCCTTTTTTTGATTCTCTCTCCGTCCTCTCTCCCCAGCACAGTTTTCTGGACTCATCTCTAGCTCGAAAACCAAAAAGCAACGAAAGAAACCACCAAAGGGTTCTTTGCAGGACGAAGTAGTCGTATTCACCGAACTGCCTGGTTTCGAAGAGCTTTTCTTGCTCTTATATGTTAATTCCCGAGTAGCGTTTGGCTTGTTGCCGAAACCACTTTAAACGTCGACGCTCTTTCGTTTTACGGCGAGGACCTGACGGTTGCGGGAAAACTCGTCATCTTCAAAGATATTGAAAGGTAAATTCTTCTCAGACAAAGTAGCACTGGAAGCTTCTGAAATGACGTGAGTGAACCCGGTTCGTACTCTTCGCCATTTTCTTTTAATTTGTAATATCTTAAAAAAATCTTGAAAGTAGTTTGTCGAGTTCCTTTACTGTCATAGTTTCTGGTTCTCTTGTTTCGTCAATTGTGGAACAAAACCGCTTCAGAGCTCTCATGTCAGACTTCATTTTCTTGACTGTATTGTTTGACTTTTGTGCCGAAATAAAATCGTCGAGTTCTTGACTGTCACTGCTGCCTTCCCGTTCAGTTATACGGTTACCATCTTGGCACCTTATCTCGTTCCCACTCGTTTCCACCGCTGGAGCTGGTTCACCATCATTCGACGTGCTTTTGAAAATTTCTAAGTCAAGGCTGAAACCGGGTTTCTCAAAGTCAACCATCTATTCTTGAGTTTTACGACGAACTTTTTGAAAGATTTCGTCCTCGTCCGCCATCTCAATTTCAAGTTCAAAGGGACAGAAGTGCGGAATCATTCGGGACAATGCCCGGTCCAATACTTAGAGAATATTGGCCCAGCAATAGAGCATTTTGATGGGTTGATTTTAGTTATTGCCCCTCTGACTGCCTGAGTAGTGTATAAACTTATCCCGACAAGCGATTTACGGGAACTAATGTCGCTCAATCTTGAAGAAAACTCTTTTAAGTTCAATGAAAAACACCTCGTGCAAACTCACGGCATTGGTATGGGAACTAAAATGGCCGTCTCTTTCTCCGTTATTATCATGGTGGACCTTGAAAAATGACTGCAAGCGGCTAGCCCACTGAAACCCTCTGTTTGGAAGAGGTTTATCGATGACATATTTTCTTTGCGGAACATACTAATCGAGGAAGTGTTATGGAGCCAAATACTATTTCTTTTTTGAAAATTATATATTTTTATAGGAAAGCTTAGTTTTGGCAAGCCAAGGTTAACGCACATATGTGGAACACTCGGTTCTCGAACGCCTTTTCCGTTTGCCGTGGAAACGTTTTATTCTTGAACCTTTTGTTTTGTCGTTCACCTGTGAGAATGTTTTGTGTCGTTCTTGCGACCTTGGCTTGTACCTCCCCTAGATAGATCCAAGGTTAACTGTTGCTTAAGATTATTCTATTTTTCTGGTTTTTAATTAATTAATCTTTGCTTGCCTTATCGAGTCAGCTGCTTTCATTAAGGATTTACATCCGAGTACTTTGTTTTGTACCACCTGGTTTACTCCTGGCGTTAGTCTCGAGCGTAGCTAGAGCTAATAGAGACCTTTAGCATCAGGGTTTTCATGGGAAACTGTAAACCGCAAACCGCAAAATGTCACGTCACCACGGGCTTGCGGTCACGTTTGAAGTTTGCAGTTCACGTTTGAACCGCAGGAAGGGCTTCTAGCGGTAAGTGATTTACGGCAAGGTTTTTTGCCACAAACATTGTACAGCCTCGCGTTAAAAGGTATTAACTAGCTTTTATATCTGTTTGCGATGTGTTTGTTGGATTTTTGATCTTGAATCAATGAATTATTGCTGATTTTTGGGCGATTAAATTGATACACTTCCATTTGATGACAACAACATGGCGGCTCTAAACAATGAACGCGTAGTTCAAATCAATTTTAAATCCCTTTTTGCCGTATTCAACAAAGGAAAGTATTCTGTTCCAATCCAGAGTTAAATTTTTTTGTCTATCTTGTTACTGAATTCATTACTTAACTTATTTATAACTTAACTTATTTTGCTGATTTCTTTGAGACTGGGGTGCCCAGGCTTCATAAAGCCGTCTGGTTTCTTCTGGGATCCCATGCAACATTGCAATTCCCATATATATCCTTGTATTGTATTATATTTTGGTTAAATAAAAAGAAACTGAACTGAACTGAACGCCTTGCTAAAGCTTGAAATCTTGGCAACGCGAAACTGCAAACGCTTAACTGGGGTTTGCGGTTTGCGGTTTGCCTGATGCTAAAGGTCTCTAATATAAAAGTGGGTACATTGTGAAGATTAAGGAGTTCCAGTAGTTGTATCAGTAGCAGTAGCTGTTAACGTTGTAACGCTGTAGAGGTCCACAAGATTAAACTGCGAGGGGTCTCCGATCCAGAGTCTCGGTTGCTCTTGGTAAGTGAGTGCTAGTTCAGTCTCCTGCAGAAGTTTCCAGTTTTGTTAACTTCGTTAATTCGTTCCACCCTACGATCAAGTTAACTTGTAAAATGTCGTCCGAACGCGCTGTTTTTTTTTTTTTTCAATACAGAGAGATGTTCAAAGGACCTCGCCGTTCATCTCTTGGCATTCTCGATTCACAAACCCTCTTCAAGCCCACTGAGACTTATTAGTACACATACTTCTCGTCCTGCCACCCATGCATTCAATACGAAAAAGAGTTTTATTAAAGGAGAAGCATTAAGTCTCTTAAGAACCAACTTAGTCAAGGAGAAATTTATAAACACAAACGAGACTTTGAACAAAAACTCTGTAACAGAGGCTACCCCACGGTGCTCGTTCATAAAATCCTGACTGAAATTCAGTTCTCCGACAGAACAGAGGCTCTGCATAACATAACAAAGAAGGAGGAAGAAATGTTACCGTTTGTTAAAACGATTCTCATGAAACACTGCCACATCATTCCGGCAACAACAACATAGACTTGCACATGTCTTTAAACAGCCACCGATTGTATCTTACAGGAAGGAAAAATCACTCAAGGACTTTTTAGTTCGCCAAAACTTCCCTCACTCACGCCGCAATCACAAAAACTTGTAAAGAAAGAAGCACTTTTAAAAGGGTTGTTTTCAAAGCAGAAGGAAATTACATATGATATTCTGCTAACAACACGCTCGGCCTGCGTTCGCGCATCTCTTATCGCAAATAAAACTAGCTCCTGATCATTTACTAACCACTCCTTCGTTTTCATATCGAACCTTACAGTTGATCATCTATAGCGAACGTAGAAGCTGAGGACTCGTAAACTTTATTTAAACGCATTTAACTTATTGTACTGCGGTTTGATTTTCTACTTACGTCACAAACTTAAATCGCATTTTTCTTCTCCAAACACGAGCTGTGACAAATTCAAATTACCTTGCACCTTCTGCATCTTTATTTGCACAGTTGAATATCCTGGATATTTTTAAAGATAATTCTTTTTATATTGAAAAATGTATCTTTTTCCTATCACCAAAGTTTGCTGCCCCTTCTAAATTTATTTCTGACTATTGGTCAAATTCATAATTATGATACCAGAACCTCAGCTCATTTTCGACTTCATACCTGCCGAACTAATATCAAGCAATTCACTATACTCTTTCGAGGGCCAAAAATATGGACTACTTTTCCTGTATCAATTACGTCTTCCCCAGGTCTATCCACCTTCAGAAAAAAACTTCTTGAATTCCTCAGTTAATTTTATGACATGTTCGACTCTTTTATGTCTTTATAGTCTTGCCACCGAATTGTTAAAATAAGTCTCAATACAATGTCCTTACTAGTCTTACAGTCCTAACACATCTCCGAGAGGACCTCTCAATATAAACCCGGCGGTTTCCTAAGGTCTCCTAGCCCCTTCTTGCTTCTTTTATTTTTATTATTAGTCACTGTAAATGTATGTAAGATTTTAGTTAAGTATTTACTGTAACCTTATGTGAATAAATGTAGTTGTGAATAAATTAATGAATAAACATTGGAAAATGTTATGAGATTCCAACAAACCTCCTGAAAGTAAGAATGGGGAGTGCCCGTTACGGAAGTGATAATTTCAAAGAGAAAATTGCAGAGATGAAGGTTTACGATTTCGCACTAAACGAGGCGCAGATACAAACATCGATTTGACAAGGTAGTTGCACTTTTTCCATAATCGTTGTTTCTTTATCTTCGTCGATGATTCCCTTTGTTATTGGAACTCCCGTTATTGGACAACCTCGCAAGAGATAGCAGACACCCATTTCTGGATACGGTTTGGCAAAACAACGTCTCGTTAGAAGACAAAACAAATCATAAATACAACCGGAGAATGCGTCCGCACGCTAAAAGTGAAATGCGCTATTCGTTTTTTTAAGACCATTAAAAGCAATGTCTTGGCCACATGCTGTCACAAAAGGACGTCTGGGGAAAACAAGCGACATCACTTTTCTTTCGGCCCCCTAATAGCTACATTTGAGCAAAAAAAATGAAAGAAATTTTTGGTCTTAAATAGTAGCCTGTTGCCAGGATCACTTCTTCACTTTACACTTCATGCAGAGTTCATTCTTTATAATTATCTCACAAATATCAGAAGGTAAGGTTCAGTCGATGAACATTTGGGGTAAAAGGTCTTTATTTCTAACCAATTAGTTCCACCAATGGTAACATTCCCAGCTGCTGTGTTAGCAATACAGGAAGGCATGCTGTCATGTTCAGCCAGAGGAACTCTTCCCATATACACAGCACTGATACGGGCCTCTACAGTACTGGTGAATACAACAAACACTGCAACCACCCGTTTGTACAAAGATGGAAACTACGCCTGCCAGGCCATCAACCAGTATGGAACTGAGGTGAAAGAACTCCAATTCAACTTCAAAAGTAAGAAGTTTTTCTTCTGTAATAATATCTAAATATAGTACAATGCTTTCGATTCAGTCCCACGTAAACTTCGAGGGAACGCCCTGTAATAGCCCTGTGGGTCCGGAGGCGCTAAGCCCCTCTACTGCCAAGATCGACGGGTTAGAAACTATAACTTAAAGTGATGCTCCATGCTGTCCATATTGTGTATCAAAGATTTGTTTCTGACTATTCGTTGGCCATGGCGTCACTTGATTTAATTGACATTTCATGTAGTGAGCCCACTTATGGACATATCATGCTGGCCAAAACGTTGAAGACACTGTTTTTTTCCAAAAAAGAATAGGAATCCAATTCATCCTCCCCCCTTCCTGGACAATGCTGGGCGTCAGGTATGAATCAATGGCAAAGTGATTTAATAAAATAACTGAGATAGTACGCGCGCTCTCATTGATTGGTCGATAAGTGTGTTTAGATGATCGTATGTAAACACGATTGTGACGCTTTAGATTCGCACCTTTTTTAAGAATTATTGTATAAAAGCAATAGGGTACTTTTTCTGTGCTTACGTAGCTTCATCTAAGAACTTGGAAGGATTTAGTTTCAAGTTTTGCAATCCTTCGACTTGAGTATCGGGTTTGAGTAATTTTTTCGTGTTCTTTAAGCCCCTCACGTGATTTGATGAGACTACGTAAAAACTAAAAAAGTATTCTATTGCTAAAGCTTGATGTCCAAACTTTGAAGACATCCATGAAACAGTCTTATCTCATTGTATACACAACTTATTTTATAACAGCCCATTAAATTAAAGCAAACATTATTTCTCGCCTTTCAAGTCATGTTAAGCTGGATTAAGGTGGGACTATTTAGCCATTCCCCACTGCATGTCAATTCCTCGAAAATGTTTTATAAAATATTTTACTTGTAACGTAGAAGAAACTTAACAAAAAACCTACTTCGGTATTAACAGCGTTTGGCCCAGAGATCGGCTTTTTGACCAGTGAAGGATATCCTAACAGCTACCCAAGGAATGCGGATATTGAATCACCTGTGTATCCTATTCCTGAAGGCTGGTCGATAAACATTTACTTTCAAGATTTTGACGTGGAAGAAAGTCCAGATTGCCGGTCAGTGATATAGCTGTGGTTATCGAGGGTATCAGTGTGTCTAATGTAGCGTAGGGACATGTGATGGTGTTACGCGACTGGTGAAATTCTCTTTTGGATCCTTTGATCTTCTCTTGTACTGGGGCCAGATATTTTCCCAGCCCCGCGAAAACCACGTTGCATTTGGTTGCCTTATGAGTTTGGTCTCGCACTATGCACTGTTTTCTTATTTTCTTTTTTAACAAATTTGAATCCTTGGTAATCTATCATTTCTTTTACAATTATTTCGATATGGGTGTTGTTTTTCTTCTGCGTCATTAGTTTACTTCCCAGTTTTAGCAAATGCTAAACAAAGACCTCAATATGAAATCTTTGTGAGGGGGCATTTTTTCCCAAAATAATTTCAATATGAATGGTATTTTTTACGTATTATTTTATGGCTTAATTTCATTACGCTGTTTAGATAAGATTTTCAATTCGTCGTTCAGCCAGGATGTATATCGCAACAAAGTTGCGCTAGCGAATTTCGGCGGCGATAATAGTGGGGGATGAGAAGAAAAGTATAGATAATGCAGTACCGAAATCAACAGGTTATAAAACTAAATAGTCGTTTAAAATGTTTGAGGGATGGAAACAGAATCGATTGGTGAAGTGCTGTACTTTCCATGGAGTTAACCACTAAAGAAGAATTTGAAACGCTGAACACGGTCTCAACTACTGTCTGCCAAAATAAGTACAAGGAGTAAACAACACTTCTGGGGAACGCTATCCTTCCCGTTAACTGTACTCAATAGGTCATTTCCGACCTCTGTTTCAAAACGAGTCCAAAAGCGAAACCATTTTTATGAAAATGACTTTCATTTGCATGAAATTTAACCTGTAGGCGGAACTAATTTTCATATGAATGGTTTCGTGCTTAGACTCGTTTTGACAAAGAGACAATAAATACTCATTTTCTTAATATTCGTTGTCTTAATCAAGTGGTATATAATACTCTCAATGGAGAATGGTAAACTGTATTTCACTAGTCTGTTTCACTGGCATGCGGTATACATCCAATGATTGGTAGTTGACTTAAATTAACGAATTAGTGGTGAGTTTAAGAAGTCAAAGTAGAAAACGGACTGTCATCATTCAGAACAAAATTATGAACCAAAAGCAACTGTCGTGTAGTGTTGTCAGGGAAATGTACTGCACTATGCACAAACGAGTGTGCACAGTAAACCAGACTACATGCACGATAATGTGGGCCGGTGAATATGAAACATTTCAATTTGGATTTTAAGCTTCGAGCAGTGTTATCTTCTGGATTAGTGCTGCATTTGGCCTAGTTATTTTGTTCCCACCCTAGAAAATTTGCCTTTAACTGGGAGTTGGCGCAAATGGTGAGTGGGCGCGACATAACTGCAACTGACCCATGCCTTCTTATATGTCCTCCCAAAAACAATGGCTCAAATATTACCACGCGCGTATTTCATTGTACGATTTCCACCAGGCGATGTTTCTGGAGGTTTAATTTCGCTATTTTAAGGAGGAAAAAGGAAATAAGGGCAGATAGATTACCCGGAAGTACGTGAATAAAGGTTTTTATTTCCATACATAAGGAATGAATAAGACCTTGGCATGATCCGGTCAAATGGTATACGTAATAAATTATGCTGGGACGCAAATAAGGCAGTGGAACTTTCAAAACAATAAAGGAAAGTCGGGCTGGACTGGCAAAGAAAGGCAAAGAATAAGTAATATGTTATACTGCGCTCAAGTTAACCATCCCCATCCCATATGAGATTTTCCAATTGTCAAGATTATGGCGTCATTAGACCCGTAACCCACCATAAAACTATCTTAAGCGATTTAAGGAGTGAAAATCCCTATTGCTATTTTTTTATGGTGCGCTAAACTGTACGAAAAAAAAGGGGCGCTTTGAAATTTCAGTGGCGTGCTTTAGACGAGTCCTGAAAAACGTACAAATGAAACTTTTAGCTTAGGTGTACGCCACTTTCGTGTCGAGTAAGACTTGTCTTATGCAGTTGTTTGATTCTGTAAATATATAATGGCGGCATCAAACTTTGAGCGTGTGAAATTCACGACGCGTTTTATTCGGAGTCTTAAATTTCGAAATTTTTGTCAATTCGCGAAGCTGCAAAAATGCCGGCACGGGAATATAAGTAGGAATTGTTCTCTAAATTGTCCTTATAGAATCTCAGTGGAGTTTAACTACCGTTTGCTGAGATTTGGATTACCTCATTCAGTTTGAACTTTGAGCTGGGATCTAAGATCTGCAAAATTTGGAATCGCTGAAAAATGATAGGCTGAATTATAAACTGATAGCCGAGAATGCGGCAATAACTTGTACTGATAACTGAGATCCATCTCCCTTATCAAGACACTGTACTCAGGTTGATAAGATTGTCTCTACAAAAGCATATGTGGACCGTATCCGAAGGTTTGCTATGCTCAATTATAGCGTATATTTTATGTCAAATATATAGTGACATCTTGTTATCTTGCTCGCTTGACAGATAACAGTAGCAGATATTCTGCGAGTTGTGTAGTATTTCAAAATAACTACTGAGGCAAAATATCCTCACGTATTACCTGTAAAACCATGGAATAAGGCATGTGATATGGGACTGCATCCCAGCGTTTGTAGGTTATAATGTATTATTTACTTGATCATGCACGCTTGATCATGCACGCTTAAGTATGAATCAATTGTTAATACGACAACACAATTGTTATCGACAGGTAATAATTGTATTTATTGATTGGAATTCCAGTTTTTGACACGTCTCACGAGTGTCTCACGCGTGTCCCAAGTTAATTAGTTTCAGTGGTTTGGTGTAAAACATCATTTGCCTTTCTTTGTAGCAAAGACGTTTTGAAAATTACGGACGGGGTGGACCAAATATTTGGTAAGTACTGTGGTAACAAGACCGTCGGCCAAAATCTTCGTGTGACTGGAGATCAAGTGAAAATAATGTTTCACTCAGACGGAGAGATTGAGCGGAGAGGATATCTGCTAAATTTTACCCTGGTTTCAAGCGGTAAGTGGGACCATAAAGTAGCTGATAAAACTTCAAG
>JAEMPF020026900.1:0-5000 GCA_022496165.2 Catalaphyllia jardinei
TTTTGCCAAAGTGAAGAGCACTTTCAACATTTTTCCACAGAATAAATCCACCAAAAGACGGCTCAGTGAGGACTAACTTTGTAGGAAATACACTGACTCAAAGTGAAGCGATCGAAATTTCCAGGCCTCGGAAAACGACAATAGTCCACTTTCGAATTGACTTCGGAATACATGCACAGACAACGCATTTGTACAGGGTTAGCCTCGAACTGAAAAAACTATTCATAAATACTGGTGGGAAGATGCCACAAATTTGAAAGTTAAACAATACACAGAGCTGTAAACAGGTCATCTTCTCGCTGGAATTTGTGAGTATTTTACTTCAGGTCAAGGTTAACCCTGTATAAATGCGTTGTCAGTGCTTTTATTCAGTGGTCATGGCGAATTTGAAGGAAGATACGCGATGTCTTTTTCATATAGAGTGGTTATATATTGTTTGTCTTTGTCATATAGTGGTTATCTATTGTTTTTTTTTTAAAAATTAAACAATAGAAAAAATACACCAAGTACCTAGCAATTCGAAACTGGACTATTGCATTTTTTGCTAACTTTGGAGGGATAGAAAAATTATTTTGTGTGCCGGAATAGAGCTTAAATTCGAAAATTATGAATCAGTGCAACATAGACTTCAATTTTCTGGAAGAAAAAAGGGGCAAAAATTTCATTTCATAGGCACTCTCAAGTTTTTTAAATATGCAAATTACATACTAAGTGATGATGTCATATACTCAACAAAATTTTGATCAAATATGATGAAAAATGATATCTCAGCCAGTTTGAACCAGAAATGTTTGATTCTTTGCAGTAAGATGTTACTAAAGGAGCTCCACACTTCGAGCTTAAAAGTTTTGTTACCATTGTAACATACTAGGTTCCAGGCCTCCCCCAATATTAAAGGCACCACCACCTTCAGTGTTCCATTTTCATATTTGCAAATGATGCATGAACCAGCAGGCATATAAATATGTTAGCTCAAGTTTGTGGTCCTGTTTAGCATTTTTTGAGCTGGAAGTCATTAAGATATTGAAATCAAGTGGGTGGGGACCTGAAAAGAGTAAATTTTTATAGCCACAGGTGTTTTTCCTGTTGAATGATTAGCGTGCCAAGTTTCAATGGTCTGTACTGCAAATTGGCCAAGATAGCTCTATTTATATAGTTGAGATAATATTGGGTTGAGTGTATGACATCATCAGTTATCTCATTTGCAAATTTTACAGAGTTTGTTTTCATCTTAAATATCTCTAGAACTAACATGGATACACTGTATTTGCAAATGGTAAACAGCATTTTTATTCTTTCATGGAATTCTATGTGATACGCCTAATATATGAAGAGGTAAAACTTTGATCATAGTACCATTTTAACATTTTGATGGATCTGAATAACCTTTCTGTTTTTCCTCAGGGTGTGGCAGTGTCTGACATCAGAAGAGAACTAATGTTGTGGACAGAAATTAAAATCCCAATCCTTTGAGTGTCAGAGAACACTAGTGGAGTTTGTCTGTCATCATTGAAGTGTAAGAGTCACCCTTCTAAATAGATCTATGCTCTTTGGAGGAAACACCCAGTGGGAGGGGGCACTCCCATACATGGGATATATAATATGTTTGTGTTGTAGGAAAGGGCATGGTTTTGAGGTAGGGTATCAGTTTTCCCCTATTGACGTTACATATAATTTTATTCACGGTATGATCCTCAGACAGGGTACCCGCCTGAATTTTGTTCACCAACATTGCAGTGCGTAAATACCCGACCAAATGGAAAATAAGTTGACTTTGATGCCAATTGATGCTTTTAAACTTCCAGTGTCACAGAAGTGAAAATAATACTGTTGACCCATTCTTGCCATTGATAGTTTTTGTTTTTTTCCTTGAATTGGATATCATTTTTTTCCAGTTGAGCCTCAAAATAGTGTATCCATTTCTATCACTTAGATAGGATCAGGGGTTTCAGACCGTTTGCTATACACCTACATGTACAGTACCTGGGAAGAAATATTGCCTGACAAGTCCATGCAAACTGCATGTGTGGAGGAGGCTATTCCTTTATATAATATGATCTTAAAAAAATGTTTTTAATACACCTAAGGACTTGTTATATTTTTGACTGTTTAAGTGTACCTTCATCTTCAAAGTACCAGTACAGTAATAAACATTATTAAATGGCCAGCTCCGCGAGCGGACAAAATGACCCAAATCGCGCGCTGTGATTGGCTACCCGAGCGGGCAAGATGGAGCCATCTTGCCCGCTCGGGACTACCCGCAGTATCCCGCAAGAAAAATTTCCCCGAAGCCATATAATAAATCCTTTGTTGACCAAGTTTGTTCGGTGAAGATGGCTGGATATTGGCCTCGTCCTTTTTTTGCGAGTTTATTGACCTCGACTTCGTCTCGGTCCATAAACATGCAAAAGAAGAACTCGGCCAATATCCAGCCATCTTGACCTCACACTTGGTCAATAACCCATATATATTCCACTTTACTTTTTTTAGGGTTGGATCCCCAAAATGCGTTTTTTTTGCAAAGGTGATGCTGTGACGTTCCATTTTTAGGTAAAATACTTAATATTAAACATTTGTGACTAGGTTGTGGATAGAGGCAATTGGTTAATATTTGGTGGAAAATGGTCTTTATTTTTTCACCATTTATTGCACTGTTGTCCTGTCTTTATACATGACATATGGAATTGAAAATAAAAAATAAGCAGTGAAGTATATAATGTGTTTGGAAATGCAATGGTGTCATTTGCTGGAAGCTTAAGGAATGTCAACCAGATTCTTTGTTGTGTCAAGCTTACTGCATAGCAGAACAGATTGTTTGTCAATCTACATTATTATAGCTAATTGCAGAAAATTCTCACTGACTTCACGTGTTCAATATGAGTTTGAAATCAGTCAGTTCCCTCAGATCGTCATGTCTTGCTTTCAGATCTTGAAAAAATAATTTTTTCATTTTTTGTAATGTAGGTTCTATTCCACTGGATCCCAGTCTAATGCAATCCTTAGAAGATAGCCAAGCCTTTGTTGACTTGATTCCTGACTCACCAACACTAAGTGCAGTGTTCAAAGGTGATCACTTCCAAACCGGTACAAATGGAAAGCAATGGAGATCAATGATTGAAGGAACAAGTACTTTTTTCAAAATAATGGTTGCTCTAAGCATGTGGCATTTATACAGCTGGACAAGTGTGACTGAGATGGCCAAGTGATCAACCACTGGATTCTACTTACAGTGCCAGTCTCTTATGAATCAAACCAGTCCGATATGAGAATGACAGTAATAATCAACTGGAAGATATTGTCTTGATGTCATGTGAAGAGAAATGAAAATGGTTAAGATATGAAGTTTGTTCAAGTATATATACTCATTTACAGGGCTACAAAAAAGTTAAATTCAAGCTTGCCTTTCGGACAATGAGCTCTCAAATTTTGCTTACCCTGGGCAAGTCTTGTTTATCTATTTTGAATTCCTAATAAGTTGGAGGACGACTTCCCTGGGCCCTTGCCCATTGGGCAAGTGGGAATGAATCTACTTGTCCTGGACAACTGGACAGAACGTTTTTTAAGCCCTGGACTCTAGTCATTAAGAAAGAGAACATATATAGACGCGTTAGCTACATTGTATTGTCGTGGCAGCATACGAACAACACACGACAGCCTCCTTCACAAAGATTTACTTGTTAAAGCAAGAAAGTGTGATTACTGAACAGCATCTTGATTTGGGAAGAGCTTCATGCAAATTTTTCTTCGATACATAGTTACACAGTATGTGCGACTTCAAGACTTGCTTTGTGTGTGACCTCTTCAATTGGTCGCCAGTGAAGATTGGAATTTGATATGACTTCATGTGACCATGCACGTAAAATTTACCTTGATACAGGATAAGAACAACTGACAATAACCAGATACAAACAATATAATAAGAAAGAAATAAACAAGTAAAGAAATAAATAAGTAGAAATAAAAATAAAAATTAATAGTTTAAAGCATGTGGTATCAAGGTATTTATTTCATGTCTGGTTACATGAGGTCTTTTTGGATTCAAATCTGTCATGGGGACCATGTCAAGAGGTCGTAAACGAAACTAGTTTTGTGGTTGTATATATTAGTGTTGCTGTGTGTTGAAATAAGATTTGAATGCAGTTTTTCCCTATCAAGATGACGTTTAATGATTGTACTTTAGTGATTTTGACAAGCAGACTGTTGCAGAAAAGTAATGATTTTTCATAATCAGGAAATTAATTTTCATTCTTTGCTAATCAAGGCAGTTGCAAACCATGGTTTTACATGACCAATAATATACCTGAGATTCTTTGTTCAGAAACTTATAAAATGTTGCTGCTGAAAGGTCAATAAAAATGGAAATAATAAAAGTGGTACTTGATCCCTGCTACTAGTTCCTGCTACAAGTCGAGGGGACAAGTCCCACTGTGAATTATCCATTCTTGCTTCACAATCTAGTCACAGGGACCAACTTTGGTCTAGTCCAACAAATTCAAACCAGTTTGAATTTTTGGGACAAGTCCCAGTGACTTTTTTGTCAAAAAGCTTCATGTGAACTGTTCATGGAACAAGTCCCTCTGACCAGTTGCTTTGTGTAGACTCTTCAGGGACTGGTCGTGGGTACTAGTCCCCTCTTGTGTGCCGACCTTTGCCTATAAGAGGAATTAACATGTATGGCCACTCCCCATTGGGGCTTTTCAGGATCAATGTAAACAAATAGTGATAAATGAATAACTGAAATGATAATTATTAAAACTGTTTTGAAAAAAATCGTTCTTCCATTTTTTCTTAGACATTTATCTCGACCAGTGAAGAAAACGTACATTGCCCAGCTTAAGTTTTCGAGAAAACCAAAGAGATCATGTTGTATAACTTTAAGTGAAAAACAAAAGGATAAAGTTACAAATGTTTGCGTGAAAAGTAAGATTGTTTTTTTTACTATAGTCAACTTGTAATTGAATTTAACTCAGTTTTATATAACAAGATCCAGTTTAGCATAT
>JAEMPF020026900.1:15000-18856 GCA_022496165.2 Catalaphyllia jardinei
GCGGCAGTCAAAACTTAGGTGTCCTGCCGAAGCGATACGACAACAGCCTTTTTCTTCGCAGCTAACAAAACTAACAACTGTCCACGCAAAGACTACCCTGTGTGCAGTCGGTTTCTCCTTTGTTCTCGTGTTCAACTCGACATCTCACGAGTTTGCTGCGCTCACTTGTGAGATATCGAGTTGAACATTTGAAGATAAAAGTCATATCCGTGTTTACATATATGCCCTCCTGGACTTTGTGGATTCCAATAGCCCTTGTGAAGATCGCCTTTTTCCGCGTGGTCCTTACCTGGCGCAAAACACTTTGTAATTAGTAGGCATCGTCCTTAAAATTAGTAAAAATAAACACATAAGCTTGCTTTCCCGGCGATGCGAGTATTCCAGTCCGTTTCAGGGCACAGCGCCAACTGTATCACAGGTAAAATGTGTCTCCGACATTATATCAAACTGATTTAAGAATCACCAACCACAGAAGACAAAACTTTCCACCGTCGCAAATGCTCCTCTCATTCAAAACTCTAACCAAATGACCTCTAGGTTGATCGCCACCACAAGTTTTCCGAGGGTATTTTCTCAACTCCTGCAATATTTAACGTAACATCCAAGCTTTTCGGCTCGCAGGGCTGCTCTGATGACAAAAAATTACTTGACTTTTTAAGCATTTTCTTTAAAATTTGTAGATTTCTCACCTCAATTCTGCTTTCGCTGTAAGTTTTCACTCCATGAGGAGAGACGCTCGAGCTGCTCGAACCAGTGGAGGTTTGAAAGTGGCGTGATTTTCCTGGACCAATTCGAACAATTCGCTGCTACGCATAGCAACCAATGAAATTGCTTCATTTTGTATAGATAGTAGATTACGTCAAATGGCTTTAATTCATGTTCACCAAAGTAGGCAAAGGTGGGGCAAAGGCGGGTTTTCCGTATATGAGTGTTTTATCGGTTTAAAACCACGAGGAGAAGCCGAGTGGTTTGAGACCCGATGGAACACTCTTGCTCGTTCTTCAACTGAACATCAAAAAATGTCATTTTTTTTAGAGGGTGGGCCATGTAATTATCAACCTTCATTTAGTGGTGGGTCACTCAGTTTTGTGCCAGATGGAAGAGGTGGTTAATCTACTTTCTATCCACCACAATTTCAATTGCTTGGCCCTATCCCCTTCCCCTTCCCCAATATTTGTTGACAAGTCCCTAACTATATATAAGTACGACAAACGTCAGTGACTCCAACGGTTTGAGTTTCATATGAAGATTAATTGTTTGCATGGGAAAGCAACGGTTTAGTTTTAAAACTAAACTTTAGACGTTTTTCAACCAATAAAGCCATAAACGGATCGCCATACAGGTTTCCTTTATTGTCAGTCGTTTTATTGATCCTCGCATCCCTTACAATTTGCATGGATATTGAACCTAACACTGGACATGTTCAATTAACCGCTATATCAGAGCAATCTACCACAAGTGCCTACTCTCCAGATCCAGCCAGAGCTACGCTACACAAATATACTGGCCTTTTCAACGCCACGAAAAGGATTCAACTGAATTAAACCTTCTTTAATGTGATTCCTCAGAAATAAAAATTGATGATTAATTTTTAAAAAACTTTCTCTGAATGTTCCCTACAAAGCACTGTTTCGAAAAATAAAATAAAAAAGATAGGCCACCATTCTTGCGAAAGAGATGTGATGGGCCAATCTTGCCCCATTTATGCCTGTACTCGGGCTAATCTCGCGCGTAATTCATTGGTCCACGTTACATTTTGTAGTAGCTGAAAGTACAGTTTATAGAAGTAATTCTTGACAGGAAGAAAGTATGGAACATATGGAACAATATCATATAAAATTTGTGGGAAAAATCGCACCATTTAAAACGAGGTGGACGAAATGCGTTCGTCGCGTCGATGTTTTCGTGGTCATAATTTACATCCTAGAGTAACGGTTTTGTGCACGCTTTCAGCCATATCTTTTTTCCTTCCAATAATTTTTTTTAACATTTATTTTAGATTAAAGAGGATAACATGGGCACTATTATTGTGCCCATAGGTCACCATGTTAGTTTTAGAGAAAACGAGCTTTTATTTCTCTGTCAAGCCTTGCTTGTGCGAAATTTCTTACGTTTTGCCCGTGCACAGGCTCATTTGCGCGCGCTAATGACGCAAGAATCGATCGTGCGCGGTAGGGATGCGCAATGCAATACTGAGGAATCACCTCAAAGAAAACAACCTCATTCCAGCGTCACTATCTCCAAGCCTCCCACCACTGTACACAGACAATGAAAAGTTTTATCGCCTATGCAGGTATATACGAGAAAAACATTAGGTATTAAATTAGCACGAAAAAATTAATATTCATACTAATGAGAAGTGTTTCATCAGATGTTATAGTTCACCACTAAATTTTCTCCGATTCTTGTTGGTTTAATTGATCACGTGACGCGATAGTGCTCATCCGTGTTCATTCGTGCATTTAATAAACTTGTCGTTTCGTATCCCATCATTTTCTCTTGATGCTAGTCAACATACATTTTCAAAAGTATAATCATTACAAATTTTTGGAAAAGTATTTAAACTGTAACAATGGGGGTCTGGAACCTGGACAGGAAACATCTGCAGTAGAAATTTAAGACGTTTTAAACGGAAGCTGTAACTCTTAAAAAAACAAGGTCTCTTTAACCTTACGGTGGTAGTCCGTCTTGCCGGACGCCAAAATGTCAAAATGGTTTACATTTTATGTTGTGACCAGTTGTTTTCACGTGATCAGCAATTGCAGAAGGGTGGAGGCGCCACGCACCTCTCGTAAGGTCTAACAGGATTGGCCGAGAAAATAATAGAATAAACAACAGAAACAATGGCCCTAGTCCTGAAAACAATAGAGGTGGATGACTCCGGGAGCAAATAAAATTAGAGGTTCCGAAGAGGTGCATGACTACTGGAAGGGTGATCATGTTTCGAAAGGGCCTTCCGTGAAATGTTCTGTTTTCCGGTCGTGAAGTCTTCTCTTCGTTTTCCCAATGTAAAAATCGTTGCAGTCCCAGCAACTAGCTTTGTGATCGGTCGAGACGGCCCTTGTATGGAAAGAAGGATTTGATGCGCCGGGTGTAACTTTGACTTTAACAAAAGAGTAGAAACGTCTAACTCAAGATTTAAGACGCTTAGTGATATGATTGCTATGGAGACCTATTTAAGGTAATACTAGTAGGAATCAAAAATTATGAGAGTGCGTTCGACGCCGTATAATTTTTTATACAGATACCTTAAATGACTCTAAAAACAACGTTTTTTTCATCAACAACCGGGGTTTTACAGAAAGATATTTCAGTGACAAAGTCCATGCCATTCTGGTTGAAGAGGTCCCGATAAAACTACGTTGCATGACGGCGCCAGTTTCGGTAGACTCACAAGTTTAATAGGACTAAAATATTTACATCAGCCCTCAGATTTCGTGCTAAATATTCTCACATTAACTGGTAATGTTTTGGCGCAAAAGCTAATTTGTAAAAGTATATTTTTTACGAACATTATTCCAAGCGGGAAGCTCAAATGTAAGTAAACATTTGAAATCGAGTGCTCGCTCATAATAATAATAATAATAATAACACCAAAACTTTATTAAGAAATTCAAAGAATCTTATATTTACAATAATAATAATAATCATACAATTACGAATTTAAACTCTTCTGACTTGAAATAATTTTGTACCTATGTGTCTTTACAAGAAATCAAAACAGCTGCAAACAAGATGATAACACAGTATAAGAAGAATATTAAAATTTAAAAATCTAGAAAGTTATAAAGTAAAAATGATTTGAACTGGAAGTTAACAACAGACTTGATAATTTTTTGTGGGATTCCTATTATTT
>JAEMPF020026901.1:5000-18853 GCA_022496165.2 Catalaphyllia jardinei
AGTTAAGTCTAGAAGATCAAAACCAAAGTAATAAAGGTCCAAACAACGTGAGTTCTAATGTTTGCAAAAGATTGAAATTTGGCGAGATATCTAGGAAAGACCTATTGTGTACAAAAATGTTAAAAAAGACAATGGATATAGAGAATTTGATCATAGGGGCGCTTCAAATATATTTGGATAGTGGAAGGATTCCTTTGGAGCTGGTAAGATCATGGATGATAGAAAAAGAGTAACATGATCTCTAACGGCTAGTTATAGCTTTATTTATTTTACCATATTCGATTAGACTGCGCCTGTTTGTATTTGGGAACGGGTAATCAACCATTTGACCATAATATTTTCATCAGTATAGATATCCCAAAAAAAAACGTCTTGAGCTATTTGTTAGAGTGATTTCACGTCGTCTTGTGCGCATAGACATTCTTTGCCCAACATTTCTTTTTGGCACAACGTTAATAAACACTGACCTCAGAGGTTTTCATGAGCTGCAAAGTTAAATGTCTCATCATTACTCACAGCTGCTGGAAAACGTTTATCAGCTCCATGCAAATATTCATGTTTCATTTTTGCCACCAGTACCAATTTATCCTTTCTTAACGTTTGGTGCATAAACTGCTATGCCAGAATCAATGTCATTCCCTTCAATTCATTAATTTTCAAGTTGAAATTGGAGCTTGCATCCATATTTTCAACATATTAAGTTCCCGCTTTTATGTTGACGTGTGGTCGACTGTCCTAAGCACACATCTATGTCATTTTTGTATACATTCTAAATAATTGATTAGAAATAAGCACGCATTGAATCTGCATTCTGTTTTACATATAACTTGCCGTTGATAGAACTATCGATATTCAGTTTTAACGGGCATCTAAAGCACTAAGGAGGAATCCAGTGAGGTTTGAATCTCATTTTAGTCATAGTTTCATTTTTTTAAATTTTATTGTGAAAATCTTTGCTCGCTTAGATGTATGAAACAAAATCCAGCTAAAAAAATGCCTCTAGAGAGTCAGTAATTTGGTGATATTTTATAGTTTCCTCCATAAAGGCAAAGGAATAAAACAAGCACAAAAAAACCAAAAAGCGCATTAAAAGTAGCCAACGAAAAACGAAGGAATCAACGAAACAAAATATTCAACAACAGTATTTATGTATTTAAACTAAAGTTGTTGTTCTTTTGCTATGGAAGAAGTTAAAATATGAAGGCGTAAGAAGCGAGTTGCTTTTTGCAGAACGTTCCTTCTAAAAAAACGAAAATAAAATCAAAAAGTAAACAAAAAATTAAGAATAAAGGTTAAGAATTCTTGCATGCAACATGGACAGATTTTAATGGAGACTCATGAGAATTTTTACGACTACCCCATGCACTGCCGTATCACTTGCCTTCTACATTATTTGGCCGTTTTATTCAATTTACTTCAACATAACATAAAAAATAAAAAGGCCTTAAACTACGATTCAAGTCAGTAGAGTGAATTCCAAGATATCCAAATCAGTCTAAGAAATTTGCAATTACTGAGCTAACTAGTGTGCATTTTTTTTTTTAGTTTTGTTCACACGGAAAAGTATCGAGCCCACTACATGCAAAAGCTTGAAGATAAGGCTGGGGTCAGATAATAGTTGATGAAAAAATTAAAAGCGTTGAATATTATAATCCCGACATAAGAAAAAAGAGAAAAGGAAGCACTTCCTAACGTTTTCTGACATAAAATCTCAACAGTTAGCAACGGCGAAAATAACTTCGTCTGATCGCCTTAGGTTCAATCCACATAAAACAGTTTCTCTTTTCAAACAAATTGTTCAAAGTTTGTACATACAAGTGAATTTGACGGTCTTTTCCAAGGACTGTTTTTTTGAAACTTGAAATTAGGTAGGTCAAGCTGCCTCTTAATTGCGTATGAACGTGACTTAAAATTCATTAACACGAAACATTTTAAAAATTAAACAATTAAATAACAATACAATTTTTTTCAACAGTAATTTCTTATTATTATTGGTAGGAAAAGTTTTTCAATATTTTAATTTTTGGTCATGTTTTTGAAGGTTTTCTACAGAAAGCTCCATTCCGCAAACAAATTTGAATTCAAAACAAATGCTCCTTGAAAATAATATCGTCATTTACTTTTGCAGGTACTTTGTAAAAACGTCAGTCGCAACTGGTAGGCAATTTTTAAATGCATTCTTTTTACTTTTTTGTACAACGACAACCGCAATAATGTTCAAACCCCAAACACAACACGTAAGCAGAAGGACAATGGTTGATTTCCGATCGCGTTGTTTGGGGTCGATGAACCGAATCGCCCAGCAAAGAGTTGACCTCCTAAACAACATTGTTAAGTTTATTTTATGACTGAGAAAATTACTGCACTGTGATAGGCTGATTAATCGTAAATTCTTAATTTGCATTACATTGCAAACGTGCACGCAATCCCAATTATCTTTTAACGCGCAGGCAATCACAAGTCTCTCAGTCGTATAATAGGTGAGTAAGAATACTTTACACTTCTAGTGATATTTGGAAATTGCCCACGCCTAAACGCTCGTGCGATTTTGAAAAAAAAATCCAAATATCACACGTAGCGTATTTAATGAACTCGCATCCATAAGATTACCTTAACAAATTCCATTTTTCCTAGTCAGTGGCCTTGTTTGGAGATCGTTACACACCGGACCAGCATAGAGCTTAAAGCTGCACCCTTAAATTAACAAACGTTCGTGTCTTTTATCAGATTGAGCTGAAACACAATAATGGTAAAACTGAAAATGACGTCAGAGTATTTAAGTCCCTGTTATGGCACAGCAAGTGCATAATTCGAAAAAGTTTCCTTGAGATAAAGCGAAATGCAAAATAATTTTTGAAACAGTTCAATCATTCTTGAAGGCATACAGTTTGGAAGTTTGAATTTTCCACGATTTTGATAATACAAAATTTTGCTTCATTAGCATATGGTAACTCATATGGTAGCTGCATGTTTTATTCTTGTGAAAAGTCAATTTGGAGAAATTCTTGAGAAACTTCTGTCTTTTGTATTAACCAGGAATGTGATAATGTAACAACACCTTATTATCCAATTCTTGCTCTGTTCTGTGTTGATTGTCGCTGAAGAGAGGTTAAAAAGAAGAAAATTTCAAACTTTTATTCGTTCTAAAAGTGGTGGAGGTCGCTTATTACAGGTGGTCGCTTGCAGAGGTTCCAAATACTGTGATATTATGACTTGAAAACTTTGGCATTTACGTAGCTTTTTTCCATTAACAGGAATTGAGTGTAATTCTTACAGTTGACAGACCATAACAGAGTCAAAGTCAGAAAAAGTGATGACTTTACAGTGCGTCAACATCATTGCTGTATTTCTGCTTTGCCAGCAAGCATTCGTTGAATCAGAAGTTGAAGAATGTAGCGGTGAAGCTGAATATTCCATTTTGGGAATGATGCTACGACGACACATCTTCAAGAAGATCACGGGAGCACCACTCGGTAATGTGTGCCTGCGGGAATGTTATCGAGACGCTAGATGCCAAAGTTTTAATTACGTCATTTCCAAGGAAACGTGTGAATTGAACAACCGTACCAAAGAAGCCAGACCTGAAGACTTCGTTCCCAACTCTGACAGATATTATTTCAAACGAGACATGAATAGAGGTAACGAATGTGATGGAAATATTAAATTCGTCGTTTGCAGTTATATCTATTTCGATTGTATTTATTTATGTTCTTATGACTTTTCCCATGGCCTTACTTCGAAAAAATGTTCAGCTGGTCTGGGGAAAAAGGTCCCATCTATAACATCCAGGGAACTGATAACGCAAATTTTTACAGAATATTCATTGAATAAAAAAAATGAAACACTCAATGATGCCATTGACAAAACCAAACGGCATCATTTGCGACTTCCCGAAACGTCTCGTTTCTTTTTTACAGTAGGAACTTGAGCACTTTTTCACAAAAGTCCTACAGTCTATTTTGTTCCGGTCTACATAAGCAGGCTTCGGTAAGGATAAAACAATGGGGCCTCACGTGATCATGTCGACATCATGTCCACATGTCAACATAATAATAACTTTATTCATGTGTCAAATATTAAAATAGCAGTAAGAAAACCACTAAGTAAGGACACAGCAAAATAATTTAAATAAAATAATAAATAGCAAAATATTGATATACAAATAATTTACGTGAGATTTGTGGTCAGCAGAATTAGGCCAGGGCACCTTGATTCCCGGACGATAAAAGACGAGGGGAGGTGGGGAGGAAGGAATAATCTGAGTCTAACGAAGACATTACTAAGAGTCATGCGCTGCAAACTAAGCAGTCAACACAGCCACCATCGTCCATTACAATTTCCAAATCTAGTCCTCTAACTGTCCTCTTAAAACCCGCTAGTGAATGCAAAGTCCTAATACGGGAAGGTAGCTTAGCCCATAGCACAGGTCCTAAATACCTAAGGGAATGTTTGCCATAATAAATAGAGTTAAATCTTGGATTAGTAAATTCGTCAGTGCTTGTGATTACAATTGGTTACTGAAGTTCCTGTGGGGATTTGAATTCGAGATAAATTAAAAAATAGGTCTGTGAAAACGCCGTGACAGTAATACGGGCAGGCTCCTAATGATGGACTTCTGTCCTCCCTAATTCTTTCCACAGTCCGCCTTGGTACTCTTCCAGATCTGGCGGCAGATTCTTGCAACGAGATCAAGGGGAGTGAGGGGCAATACGCTGTCAACGGCAATTATTGGCTTCATTTTCTCGAGATTGGGAAGATCGCACTTGCTTCCTGTGACATGAAGACAGAAGGTAAGTAAAGTTAATGAGAATGATATGATATTACAAGTATCTATTCCCAATCTCTCTCAATTTATTTTTACCTCATATTCCTTCCTACCAATTCCAAAACGAACACAGGTAAAATAACACAGGAAAAACACGGGACGGTATCACATCATAACAAATCAGACGAGACCAGACCTAACAAAACAAGACACAAAACAGAATGAATGAAACAAAACAAACAAATTTAGAGCGAAAGCCTTTTTTGTAGTACCTAGGAATAAGTTTATTGTTGCCCTTGATGTATTTTTTTAGACGTCGATGAATGTAGCGCATCTGTACCGTTCTGTGACGTAAATGCTGACTGTCAGAATACACAGGGCTCTTACCGCTGTCTGTGTACACCTGGGTTTACTGGAGACGGGAAAACTTGTAGCGGTATGATAATATATCTGTTCAGTGACTTAATTTTTGTTCCAAACTCAAAGCGAATACTATACTAGAACTCATATGCAAACGCAGCAATATGATTGGCTGAACTATTGTGCAAATAGAGACATTCAGCGCTAAGGTTTTCAAGGCAAACTGCAAACGGCAGTTTCAGGTTAGGCGTTTGGCGTTAGACTTTTGTGACCTTTATCGGTTTAGCTACGAAAACATGAAAAAATAATTTCACTTGAGGAGGCCGCCATATTAAATTTCCTGACAACAGTAATGTTTGAGTTTCAAATGGTAACGAAAAGTCTTATTTTCACTCATTGGCCAATAAAAAGACTAGTTTACTAATTTTCCTACTGAGCACGTGGTATAAACACGTGAAACTAACTTGTCGGCGTTGAAACCCCAAGATAAAAACTACAAGATGAAGTCGCTATCCAGTAGATAAACTGTAAACAAAGCAAACACTAAACTAGCCACTGCATTTACTTAACAACAGCTAAAACTTTGTATTTGTAGTGGATCGCCTTATTCACCCCTTGACCAACTAAGCCTTTAATGAAACACATGGATGGCCATCTTTTCTGTTAACAATACCAATCAGTGGCGGATCCAGACATTGAGTTAAGTGGGGAGGACAGAGGGAGGGGCGGTTTTGATCTACTTGCGCGCCCTGCTGGCTTTTCTCCCTTCTGTCATTCCTTTTTTATATACCCAAAATAAGGGGGGGGGGGGATTGGCCCCTCCCCCAGATCCGCCACTGCCAATAGTTATACTTGAGGGATTTAGGAAAACAGAGAAACGAAAATAGTAAAAAAGGAAACATTTTGATTACTTTGTAATGAGAGATTTAATCACAAAAGTTTTTTCAGTTCTTTTTTTGGTTTTAATGCTCGTAGATATCGATGAGTGTGTCAGCGGTACACACAACTGTCATAGTTCAGCTTCGTGTACAAACACTGTTGGATCCTATAACTGTTCTTGTAACCATCCTTATATTGGAGATGGAAAAACGTGCAGCCTTAATTCAGGTAAATGTGTGGCATTTTAAACAAGTCATACAAGTACTCAGCTCTTCTCAATTTTATTCACACCTGTAAACTACAATTTGCTTCCTTTTTAACCACTTTATTAACCAGCCCGAGAGTTTAACCGGGCTGTCAAGCCCTTGAAAGCTATATGTTTAACCGTCAAGCGTCGATCACGAAGGTAATCTCTCATTGAGACCATATGAGTAACATTCATTTGCAAAATTCCAGCTTAAGTGGTTCCAAGTTCTGAGCTTTTGTTTAGAAAGTGATTGCGATGATGTTTAGAAATTGATTGTGATGACAAAGTACTTTCAGCTTCTTAGAGGCCTGAAGATACATAAAGGTTTTATTGTTGTTTGTTTTCGTTTCGTTTCGTTTCGTTTCGTTTCGTTTTGTTTTGTTTTGTTTTGGGAAAACTAGTAGCTAAACGTTATTTTTTCTCGATTTAAACTTTCTGTTTGTTTTCCTGTTCCCCAGTGACAGGAACAAGATTCCGTGTGAATGATGAACAGGAAACAGCAGGATTCATTGATAATATCTAAAGCAGCGGATTTCGGCGCATAACGGTGTTACTAAAACAACAGTTTGTTTACCTAAAATGATACTGTTGATACCGATAAAAGAAGGAATTAAGTTCAACTGCAAAGTATTTAGCGGAACAAATAATTTGATGAAAGGCCAAAGCACTTTTAAAAGATAACCCCAGCAGTTGAAATCAACCGTACCAACCAGTATCAGTTAAATTTAAGTCAAACTGCGCATGTCCTCTACGGATTCGATTTAATGTAACTGAATGACAATATTCCATACTACGCATGCTTAGTGTCTTAGTGTTTATAAACGGCCCCTGAAGAGATAGACAGGCACATAGCTAGTGCTTTCTTATCGTCTGTTTTTTCAAAATACGTCTATGTTTATGTGACCTGAAAAAAAAATACAACATATGCACCTCCATAAAGAACGTAATGGAAACATTTAAGGCCCCGTCCACACTAATCCGTTTCAAATGAAAACGGAGCTGTTTTGCTCCGGATCCGGCTATCGTCCACACTACAGCGCCGAAATCGATCACCAAAAACGAAGCCATTCGAAAACGCTCTCCAGAGTGGAGAAAACGATGCTATCTGAAAACGGTGACGTCATCAAAATAGACACGACCGGGCGCCAGACCACTCGACCGTGAGTATCCAAAATGACGGACAAACGCTACCATGTGGCTTCTCTCTTTTCAAAACGGATACTCGTTGTAGTGTGGACGGGCGAAAACGATACGTGTGGAGGCAAGTCTTTTTGAATAGGGAGAAAAACAGCTCCGTTTTCTTTTGAAAACGGATTAGTGTGGACGGGGCCTAAGACTTGACTTGGACCTTTCACTGTTGAAATGAGACGAGATGAGACAATATATATCAATGAGGCATGAAAAGGTCTGTTAGAATGTCCAGCTGGCCGCTTATACATGATGAAATGATCGGAGACAAAATGAGACAATATAAATCAATGAAGTATGAAAAGGCCTGTTAGATTGTCCGGCTGGCTGTTTATCTATGTATTTGTGGTTGCTTTTTATTTTTGTTTTTGTTAATGATGTTGTTATGGCTACAACAAAAACAGTCTTTTCTTGCTGTCGATGTTGTTGTTGTTGTTGTTGTTGTCTTAATTGTCTTGTTTTGTTTTTCAGTTCTTATTAACCATTATCTTGCTACTTTTCTACAGGATGTCACCAATACCAGAACCTGACCGATGGTGACAGAAATTCCAATTTCAATGTTAGCCAATTTTTATGTGACAACTCACTTGGTCCTGGCTGGTTTCGTTACCAAGGAGCTGCAGGAACGAGGATGCCCACATCCTGTGTGCCTTGGTACAGTTGTGGCACTAATGCACCAGGGTGGTTAACTGGAGGACATCCTACAGTAGCAGACGGAAACGTTACTCGGACGGTCTGTTTCAACTGGACTTCAGGCTGTTGCAGTTTTGCCATCGACATTCAAGTGAGAAATTGCGGCGCCTATTATGTCTACTACTTTAACAGCACACCAAACAAGGGTCAGTGTAATTTGGGCTACTGTGGCACAGGGTGAACAACAATAGGGAACTTTAAAATTGCGACCGTCAGCGTAGTTAGCTAAGGCCCTGTCCACACGTATCCGAATATTTTTGAATCTGCAACTCTCTGTGTCGAATGATATTTCATAATGAATTCCTCTTTCCACACGCATCCGATGGTATCCTGATTCACTCTAGAGAAACTATTCCTACTGGCACGTCGTGCCGCCCTATTAGCTTATTTGGTAAGAGACTGAACACGACTTTGCTACGTCATCCTATCGGATTATATCTGGATTCACCGTTATCGCATTCGTTGCGGATTTATTTTTTCTCCACTCTGGAAAGCGGATTTCTAAAATATCCGGTTTCCCTGCCTTATTCGCTGGATAGTTGTGAACGGATCGAAGGAAGCCGTATCCGGAAAGAAAAGTTGCCGATTCAAAAACATCTGAATACGTGTTGACTTGTTCTAAGACGACGTCTAGTCAACAATGAATTTATAATTCACCAGCGAAATTTGCAATTGTCTAGATCTTTACAGGCAGTCGATTGGTTTAAAAAACGTGCTCAAACTTATTATGTAACGCCAGCGATCAACTCCAAAAGAAAATTTGAAAATTAGCAGTCGTGAAATGACCTAGAACTTGGTTATTTCACGCTGCTGTTTTCAGAGGACGCCTGAAAACTATATAAGGATTTTCAGTAACGCCATTTTTCTGCTTATGGTGATGTTTTGTTGCCGCTGTCGTCGTTGTTTCCTTAAGCTTCTTAATATATCTAGTGCTTCGAGCAATTATACTATTACACAGGTAGCCCAAGCTCTCTGGGCATCGTCAACATGACATTGCGTAATAGCGATATTATAAGAGTTTGTATGGGAAATATATCGATCGTACAGAATAGTTCAAAATAAGGGGGAAAATAATAAAATCGACTTACCTTTTCTTGTTGTGTGGACAACTTCTGTTTTCATGGCGTTTGGAGGCATTTCAGAGCGATTCTAGCAAGATTTAGCTTCCCTGTATTCTTCTCTATATATAATTCCTCAAGGTAAGGCACTCGAGTGACGGAGCCCAGCAGATCGTCCGAAGGAATCCACCCATAAATTCGCCCCAAAGGATCTGATCGCCTCAAGATTCCGCCTAGAGTAACGTTAATAGATGCTCTAACCATTGCTTCTCTTTACGGGATTAAAATGTCCGCCAAGGAGCAATTTTAGTGTGCAGATCTCTCGAGGCTTTTCCATCGATAGCCGTTGAAAGATGCGGGCACTCTATGTTCCGTGCACCGACCGTTTGAAATATTAGCATTACGACGCGACCTTTGGGTTTAAATTACCTGCTAACCCGGTGGGAGAAGGTAAGATATGTATAACAGTTGCGGTGGACATTACCCCTTCTCCCACCCGGTTAGCAGGTAATTTGAACCTTCAAACGGTCGGTGCACGGAACATAGAGTCACCGCATCTTATGACGGCTATCGATGGAAAAGCCTCGAGAGATCTGCACGCTAAAATTGCTCTTTGGCGGACATTTTAATGCCATAAAGAGAACAATGGTTAGAATATCTATTAACGTTACTCTAGGGGGAATCTTGAGGCGATCAGATCCTTTGGGGCGAATTTATGGGTGGATTCCTTCGGGCGATCTGCTGGGCGCCGTCACTCGAGTGCCCTACCTTGAGGAATTATATATAGAGAAGAATACAGGGAAGCTAAATCTTGCTAGAATCGCTCTAAAACGCCTCCAAACGCCATGAAAACAAACGTTATACACACAAAAAGAAAAGGTAAGTCGATTTTATTATTTCCCCCCCCCCCCCCCTTATTTTGAACTATTCCGTACGATCGATATATTTCTCATACAACTCTTATAATAACGCTATTACGCAATGTCATGTTGGCGATGCCCAGAGAGCTTGGGATACCTGTGATTATTATTGAGTACAACAGCTTTTACTTGGAATTCTCGCAAGATCAAGTTGTTTTTTTCAGGTAACCATTGAACACCTAAAAAACAAATAACAGAATACAGTGAAGCCTGTATTAAGCAGACACCCTTTATTAAAAGGACACTAGCTTAAGTCCGAATATTTTCTTCCCATACTTACTGTAGAATAAACCTACATTCAGCGGACACCTTTATTAAATAAACGGACGAGGACACCAATATATATAAAGCCATTTTGTTGCACAAAACCTGCAACAAAAGGACGCTTCAAGAGCTTTCTAAAGGTTCAGCTAGCACTCCTTAACATATTGTTCAGCGATATAGTTTTAAAGCTAAGTAATTCTTCAAGTTTGATGCATTGATTGACAAGACATTGTACTGAGCGGTTTTGGCTAGTCTTTGATCTCACACTGTGCTACACCGTGTTACAAAAAGGTTCATATATAGTTACTAACTTTTATTGAGCGACATGCTAGAACTTGTTTATTAAGCGGAGACTGGTGAGGATCTCGAGGATGTCTGCTTAATACAGGTTTCATTGGAAAGAAATTTCAACACAAGAGTTACGCAAATATTTACTATTCAAGTTGTTTCGTTGAGCATCCTCTTTATCTAATTGCATGTTGCTTGCTTTAGAATGATTAATAGTAACGAAATTTAGTAGAACAATTTTACATTTATGATATAATTTTCATTGAGAATATTTTACCACAGATAATCATAGCTGGTTATATTAAGTCATGACATGATTATCTGAAGTTTACTAGTGACACTTAAATAGTTACCCGAGTTCCTAAAAACAACAACAACAACAAAAAGGGTAGTTTATCACTAAGTCATCGCCTTAAGTACACCAGAGAAATTAAAAAAAAAACAGCCCAATTTCTAGAGATAGGCCCACCGTCCACACTAATCCGCCACGAAACCAAAGCTTTTCGAAAACGCTATTTCAACAGAAGGGATTTGAACACGCCGGGTTTTCGTTTTCGTGCCGACGAAAAACATTTTGAAAACGGAGCTCTTCGATCAAGATGGAGCCACGATAATCATGTGATTTCGTTGACGGAGTTTTCCTCAAACACAATTCCAAAATGACCGTTGATTGTCACGTTTTTAAATTACTCCTACGTCGTGCGGACGGAGAACATCTGATGCGTTTTTCAGAGTGAAATCTCCGTTTTCAAATTCTTCCAGCTTAGTTTGGATGGGGAACAAGTCTGCGGTGTTTTAATCATGGTTTTATATCCAGAGATTTTCGTGTACATTTTGTTTGCATTTTTTATTACTTGAAGATTTACAAGTTTAATATTATAGTCAGTGTTTAATACAACGTTCTATACATGTTTCTTCAGGACTCGTTATTCGTTATTTCCATTAAATAATCTTTTTTACTCCCAAGGGGTATCGCTCAGTCTCTCTCCACTATCGTTCCCTACGACACAAGTGGCAACTGGAGACGAGTCGGTACTTCTTCGGTATTCAAAATCGAAAGAGACTTAACTTCAGGACGAGATTCAGTCCTGCTATGCTTAACATGCCACCTTTATATCCGTAGACACGTACTTATTGCGGTTTAAAGCTTTAGTGAAGAAAGTTAACTTCAATAAAAGCCACGTTGTTTATTTACCGGAACGAACAGTGAGTTTGTTTTGCCTGTTGCCACGCACGTGATACAAGGGAAAGATGAAATGCCAGCTGAAAAACCGAGTAGAAAAACTCACACACCTTACAGTTTGCGCTTGGGAGGCGCGATGGTCGTATTGTTAGTGCACTCATCTCCGGAGCGAGCGGTCCAGGTTCACGGCCTGGCCGGGGACATCGTGTTGTGTTCTTGGGCAAGACACTTAGCTCTCAGAATGCCTCTGTCCACCCAGGTGTATAAATGGATACCGGCGAGCTTAATGCTGGGGGTAACCCTGCGATGGACTACCGTCCCATCCAGGGGGGAGTAGAAATACTCCTAGCCCTTCATGCTACAGCTGAAATAGTGATAAGCTCCGGCCGGGCGGGCTCCTCGGCTTGCATGCAGACTTTACCTTATAGTTTCAACTATAATCTCGAATACCAACGTAAAACAAGCTCAATTTCAAACGACGAAAATAAAAATAATTCTTTAATTATCAAAATTACGTGTAAATATCATATACATATTCGTATACACTCTCAAATGAAACCCATGTCGCTTTACATATTCTCATTTTTCTCAGAAAGGTAGTATTTGACTTTCGTAAGAAGAAGAAGTAAGAAGTACAACTGTTGGCACTAACTTCTTTCCATAAAGCAAACTATGGTTATTATTATTATTATTATTTGGTGCTCCTAAACAATTATCTACCCTTTGATTCCCAAAACTGACTCTTATCGACAGCGCGACTAAGCAGACGTAGTTTAAGACCGAATAAGAGGAAACTAGAACAAAAAAAGTAATGGTAGGCAAAGAAAACAGGTCATTTTATAAGACCAGCCAGCATCCAGAACCCCGCAAATTCATTAAATGTTTGGTACTTAAATTCAAGAAACGACCGATGCAGACAAACAAACAAGAGACAAGAGCAAAATACAAAACAAAACAACAACAACAACAACAAAGGAAAAGCAAACAAAACAAACAAATTCTAGAAACAAACTAAAGGAGACAGTTCTGTTTTTCGGATGACCAATTTATATGCTGCGCTAATAAAACAAGATAAAGTGTTTCGTGATAACAAATAATGTGTTCTAAACACCGGAAACCCATTTCTCCTGAGTCGCGTGTACAGTAGGCAAGAAGGGAAATAACGATTTCCTTTCACTAACGCTCTGCAATGATTTATGAGTTACAATCTAAGCTAACCTGGTGCGAACATGATATATGAAGTGAATATTTTGCCGTGTGACCTAACCAGCTGTCAAAGCTCCCCACTAATCGCACCCATGCCAGACCACATTTATATCGATTTACTCTAATTGCACAATGGAAGCTTCACGCACCACCGAAACATTTCACGTAGATTTCAAACGACGGAATAAAAATAACTCTTGAATTATCAAAATTGCGTGTAAATATCACACATACTCGTAAATACTCACCAATGAAGCCCATATCGATAAACATATTGTTATTTTTCTCAAAAAGTTAATATGTCTTTCGTAATGTAGAAATAGAACTTCCTCTTGGGAGGAAAGTACAATTTTTGGAGATATAACCAGGATTGAACGCTAATGAGACTCAAATTCCTTGTAATAAGCATCGCAAAGTGTCCTCATTGGTAAAATGTCACCAAACACAGACAATTTTTGTCAAATATGAAGCAATATGAAAATGTCAAATAACCCTGCCAAATATGAAATACTTAATTAAACAATACTTGCGTTCAACCCTGGACATAAGTGAATTTTTGGCACTAACTTCTTCCCATAGGAGAAACTAACTACTAATATGGGGTTCCAAAGCGATTATTTTAAGCCCCAATATACACCTGAGTCCATTCGGCCGCGTTACTAAGGAGCTGTAGATTTGACTTTTCCCTTGGGCTCTGCAATGATTTCTGCGTTACTGTCCAAGCTTACCTGGTGTGAACTCGATATATTACCTTAATATTTTACCTTGGGCGTTTGGATACACACCTTGAAACTGACGCAGA
>JAEMPF020026902.1:10000-18842 GCA_022496165.2 Catalaphyllia jardinei
TTTACAGGATTAAAAATCGGTTAAAGAAATCAAGGAGGCTCAAAGATGCATACATTACTCAAGATTATGCCCAAGCTATACAAATGGAGCCAAAAGTCCTAATAAAAGCGATGTTTTTGGCCAGAGAGAAAGGAGCTGACGCAAAGGTTGTGGACAGAAAACTGATCATCGGCGATAATACATTTCATGTCAACAACATACCAGAAGAGTTTAGACCACCATCGACTGCATCTGCAGTAGGTTAAGTGTATTATGTTTTTGTTTTTGTGCACATTTGTATTACCTCTTGCGTCTTAGGTTAAGATCGCTGTTGCTGTTTTCTTTAGTGCATTTGTGAAATGCTTGGCTTCCTCCTTTACAAATCGCTATGCGTTTCCTAGCCTGCGGATTTTTTATTTGTGTTTTGTTATGCTGCATATGTGCGTATGTGTTCGTTAACACATTTTTTATGCTCCGTTATTTACTTTTCTCACAGATTATTTACATTACCTTTCGGCTTTACTTGATGCTCAGTTTATTCCCGCATATTTAATTTATAAGCTTAACGCTTCCTGCAAAATCTGTTTGTTTGCTTTTCTAAACGGCAAATTACTGCAACTACTCGCTCTGGTAAATCTCTTATTCTCGCATACTGAATATCTCGCAGAGAATGGAAAGCATACTTCATCTTTGACCAGCTGTGTATATTCAGTATATCTCGTTTCTAACATATATCACGGAAAATGAATGCAATTAATGATTTAAATTTTAAATGCCCGTCATTAAATGTAAGAGGCCTAAACAAAACTTTCAAAAGGCCGGTTAATTTTTCGATGGCTGCACAATCAAAAACAACATTTTATTTTTCTACAGGAATGTTATGGTACAAACTTATGCACATCCAAATGGCAAAATGAATGGGGTGGCAAAGTGGCTTTTAGTCATGGTACAAATCACAGTAAAGGCGTCATGATACTGATTAACCCTTCGTTAGATTGTAAAAGTGAAAAAATTATCACTGATAAAAATGGCAGGTTCATTATTCAAAACCTTTCACTTGATGAACAAGCTACTGTTCTAGTTAACATCTATGCCCCGAACGATGCTAATCAGCAAGGAGCTTTCTTTTCTAAATTAAACCACTTGTTACAAGAATTCTCTCACGACAATATTGTAATCGGGGGTGACTTTAACTGCGCGCTTTCCACAAAAGATAAATTGGGTGGTACACCAGTCACACGAAAAGCTTCTGTTATAAAAGAGATTAAAAATCTCTGCGAAGCACATAATCTACGTGATATTTGGCGAACTTTAAACCCGGACCTCTCTCGCTTCACTTGGAGAAATAAATCACTTAAAGTACAGTGTCGATTAGACTTTTTTCTCATTTCAGATGATCTATGCAGTCTAAGAAAAAAGTGTGAGATTTTGCTAGCACCTGAAAGCGACCATTCGGCTGTATCTATTCACATCCAATCGGATAGCTTAGCGCAAAAAAAGGCCCCGGTTTCTGGAAGTTTAACACTACGCTTCTTGAAGATGAAGCTTATATTGCTGCCTTACAGGAGAACCTTTCGAAATATAAAGAAAAATACAGTGACTTAACTGACTGTGGGCTGAAATGGGATCTTATTAAAATGGAAGTTAGGGGCTTTACGGTGAAGTATTCTAAACGAAAAGTGAAAATTGTCAAAAGTAAAGAAATGGCTCTCCTAGAAAGAGTAAACGAACTACAAGCAAAAGCCGAGAAAAACCACACAACAGAAACATAATACTGAAACTTCAAGCAGAAAAATTGAGACGAAAGAGAATAATGACTTATAAGACAAAAGCTGCGATCCTTAGAAGCAAAGTGAGATGGCACGAACAAGATGAGCGAAACACGAAATACTTTTATGGCCTAGAAAAGCGAAATTTTAACAATAAAACGATAACAAAAATTGGCGAAAATGCTTTTACAAGTAATCAGTTCGAAATTCTAACTAAGGAAAAAAGTATCTACGAATCTCTTTACAAAACAAAAAACGTAAATCCAGAAAAATTCAATGGGTCAACATTCTTCAACCCAGAAAACATATCTCCTTTAACGGAGGAAAATCAAATCTCGTGCGAAGGTTCAATTACCATGGATGAATGTTTAGAAGCGCTAAAAGATTTCAAATCTAGAAAAACTCCGGGCACAGATGGTTTCCCAGCAGAATTTTACCAATTCTTTTGGACCGAAATCGTCAATGAATTGATAGACAGTTTTAATTATGCCTTTAAATTGGAAGCCTGTCTATTTCTCAGAGAAGAGGAATAATTTCCCTTATCCCAAAAAAATTTAAGGACAAAACTATTCTGGAGAACCTGAGACCGATATCACTTTTAAATGTAGACTATAAAATTCTCACTAAAACCATAGCAAAAAGACTCGAGAAAGTGCTTCCCAATATTATAAACACAGATCAAATCGTTATATCAAAGGCCGTTATATTGTTGAAAATATTCGTTTAATACAAGATATGATACATTTCACAAACCTAACTAACCAAAAAGGCATAGCTATTTTCCTCGATTTCAAAAAAGCGTTTGACTCAGTTGAGTGGTCTTACCTCAACGCCGCTCTTGAACTTTTTAATTTTGGCCCAGACATTTTGAACTGGATTAAAATAATCTATAATGATGTTTCTAACTGCTTTGTCAACAACGGCCATGGTTCTACCTTCTTTCATTTGCAACGGGGCGTTCGTCAAGGCTGTCCGCTATCAGGAATATTGTTCGTCTTAGGTATCGAACTTTTTGCAAGAGCCTTAAAAAACAAAGCCTCTGTCAAAGGCATTCGTGTTGACGACCATGAAATAAAGATAGCCCAATATGCTGATGACACCACTGTTTTTGTTCGTGATAAGGAATCGGTTCTAGAGCTCCTTGAGTTCCTCAGAGAATTTAGCTCTTTATCCGGTTTAGAAATGAATACTTCTGAAACTGAAGCAATGTGATTAGGGCAATGGAAAAATAACCAAGATACTCCCTTTGGTTTTAAATGGCCAAAAGAACCAATACTTTCTCTAGGTGTTTTCTTCTCGCACAATCAAACTGATGCAGACGAGCTTAACTTTGGGGCCAAAATACGTGACCTAGAGAACTCTTTGAACACCTGGAAAAGAAGAAAATTATCATTGTACGGGAAAATTAACATAGTCAAAACGCTAGGTCTGTCTAAACTAATTTTCACTGTTTCTGTTTTATACATCCCCCACCACTATATAGAGCAAATCAACAAGATAACTTTTAATTTTATTTAAGACGGTAAACCTGCCAAAATCAAAAGAAAAACTTTAATTGGTGAAAAAAATGGCGGCCTAAAAATGTGCGATTTTTCTATTATGGAAAAAGCGTTGATAATCGCTTGGATCAACAGAGGCCAAAACGAATCTTCTGCTTCGTGGAACACTATTCCAAATTATCTTTTGCGACATCATGGGAACCTGGCTTTCCTGTCAAATTGTAACTATGACACCAAAACACTGAGGCTAGGAAATCTCCTAGATTTCTATTGCTCACTTTTGGAATATTGGCAATATGTTGAAAATACATCAATTGACGAAACAGACATCAAACATGAAATTTTATGGAACAACTGCAATATCTTAATTGACAAGATGTCGGTATTTTATAAAAAGTTGGTTCACTCATAATATTATTCATTTAAACGACTTCTTGAACGAACACAGTAATTTCTACAAGTTTCATGAGTTCAAGGCAAAGTATAATTAGTAAATTAAACGAGACTTACCTGGAAGTTGAAGTTTGATTGGAATTCTATCAGGCATCTAGAGAGCAGAGATTACACGCCCACCCATTGTTCATGATTCCCTCCCAGGTTTCTGTTACATTGTATCCTTTTATCATAGGGCCTCATGTGGCCACTCCTCTTTGAAGGATGACCAACCGTGCGCATGCGTAGTATCTCGTGTAATCTCTGCTCTCTAGATGCCTGATAGAATTCCAATCAAACTTCAACTTCCAGGTAAGTCTCGTTTAATTTACTAATTCTATCAGTCATCTACCGCAGAGATCCCACGAGATTTTAAAGTCATGTGGTCACTCAGGACATCAAGACCCAATTTATTGTACAAAACCACTAAGTACAATGTATACCAGGCAGTAGTCAACCTGCACTAAAGTCAACGGAACAAAAAATTAGCCTGACAATAGGGATAACAATCATTGTGTCTCCAGAGCAGCAGAGAGAATAGCATGACTAAAACTGTCAGATACATTTGGAGACTGAACTGGTTTGTTGTAAAAAATGTTGAAAACACAGTCACTGCTCCAACTGGCAGCTTTCATAACAACAGGCAATGAAACATTACAGTTACGAGCCTTGCTTGTAGATGCTGCTCGGGTACTATGCGGTTTAAATATGGTAGTGTCCACACTAGCCTTTTGCATCACAGTCCTAATCCACCTCGAAATAGTGTCCTTTGACACCCTATGATGCGGCTTGGCATAACTAATAAACAGTTGCTGCTCCTCTCCCCGTAAGGAGGAAGTACGAACAATATATTCATCAAGAACTGTTGCAACACATAACCTACTATCGGCAACGAATCTAGGTATAAGTAAAACGGGCTGTGCTCTGCCAGGGGCAGATTGTTTAACTAGCTGATCGATAGGAAAAATGTAGGACATATCGGGGTGTCTACGCACTTGCCCCAAATTCATAAGATGAAGTGTTTGACAACGTTGGTCCGTAACTAAGGCACACAACATAACAAGTTTATGAGTAAGGTTCTGAAGACTGATCTCCTTAGGAGGATGAAGTGTCTTAAGGTAAGTAAGAACTATCGAAGTGTCCCAGGTAGAAGTATAACGAGGGAAAGCTGGCCTTGTTTGGAAAACTCCTTTTAAGAACCTTTGAACGAGTGGGTGATTCCCAACAGTAACATTCCCATCAAGGACTATGAAGGAAGATAGGGCACTTCTTGCAGTATTTAGACAACTGTACCCTACACCCCTTTCATAGAGTTCTTGTAGAAACTCCAACACATCTTTTACAGGTGGGTAAAGGGGATCCACAGCCCTCCTATCCGCAAATAACTGCCACTTCTCAAGGTAGACCCGGTATTGTTTCTGGGTTGCTGTCCGCCACGAGTTGAGGATTGTGTCTTGAGTTGATTGTGAAATGCCTCTACTCTGGAGGGATTTCCGGATAAGAGGCAGGCCATCAGACGAAGCCGGCTGCCCAGGGGGTGGTGCTGTTCTGGATTGAAGGGTAAATGGACATTGCTTGTGTGTTGTGGCAGGAGGAGTGGCTTCCGAATCAACATTCTCGTTAGCTTGGGGTACCAAGGCTGTGTTGGCCAGTTGGGAGCCACCAGGATTGCTTGAGCTTGATCCATTTCCAGTTTCTGCAAAAATTGTGGTAGGATGCTAAAAGGGGGAAAGGCATATAAAACCTGATTAGTCCAATCTAGTGTGAAGGCATCAATTGCCAGGGCTTGTGGGTCTGGAAGCCATGAGACATAGGGTGTCAGTTGATAGTTTAACCGTGAGGCAAACAAATCAATGGTAGGTAGCCCAAGGATGTTTACTATCCTGTTGAAAACATCTACATCAAGCTTCCATTCAGTTGAATCATCAAAAACCCTGGATGCTTGGTCAGCGATAACATTTATTTTCCCTGGAATGTGGCTTATAGAAAGCCATATGTTTCTTGGGATGCACCACTCCCATATTTGTCTGGCAATGTCATTATATGGGAGGGAATGAGAACCTCCCATGTTGCGTACATATGCCACAGCGGTGGTATTATCAGTCATAACTCTAATGTGATCATGGGTCACGTCCTTACAAAGGGACTGCAGGCCCAAGAGAATGGCCTTTAGCTCCAAGTAGTTTATATGGTAGCTTTCTGAAGTAGACCACCGTCCCCCGGTTGTGGTATTGTTCACGTTTGCCCCCCACCCCTGGGTTGAGGCATCAGTGTACAAGGTATGATTTATCCTCCCATGATCAATCCTCCTCTTAGAGGTCAGGGCATTCCTGATCCACCAAGAAATGTCTGCAGATGCCAATGTGGATAAAGGCATGGTTTGGTCAAAATTACCATGGGCAGTTTTAAGAGCCGCAGCCTTTTCAATTTCTAGTTGACGATAGAAAAGTTCTCCGTACTCTACACCCGGGAAGCAGGAAACCATCATGCCAATTAGTTGTGCTACCTCCCTAATAGTGGGTGATATGCTGCCAAGGATTCTTTGGGCTGCACATTTCAGCTTCTGATGTTTATCTACTGAAATGGATACTGTCATATCCAGAGAATTTAAAACAAACCCTAGGTGATGCAAGACCTGGGTTGGTATTGTCACTGATTTGACTTCATGAGGGAAGAATCCCAAGTCGTGATACAGGGTTAGGGTATCATCAATGTTGGCTTGGCACTCTTCAGGGGAGTATCCTAATAAAAAGGAGTCATCAAGGTAGCCGCTTGATATATGTCCCAACTCCCTGAGGAATGAGAACACAGGTTCCATAAGTTTGGTGACGAGACGGGGAGCAGACGAGAGCCCCTGAGCCAAGCATGTAAATTGATATAGGTTTCCTTGCCATATGAATTTGAGATATTTTTGGTGCTCTTTGGCTATGGGCACTGAATAGTAGGCATCCCGTAGGTCAATGGATGCCATGTAACAGCGAGGTCTCATGAGCTGCGTACAAGTATGGATGGAATCCATTTTAAAATGATGAAAACAAACAAATGTATTGAGATTCTTCAAGTTAAGGATCATGCGGAAAGACCCATCTTTTTTAGGTCTCAGAAATATATTCGAGATGAACTCTCCTTCCTCATGGGAGCTTTTAATTATGATCCCTTTTTCTAGGAATTTGGATATTTGTGCATTGACATTTGCACTCTCCTGAGCTGAAAAATTAATTGGCCTTGGGATGGTAAACTGCACTGGAGTAAGGAGAAAGTCTATTTTGTATCCCCTTACGGCATTCAAGATGCTCGGGTCATGTGTCAATTGTGTCCATTTCCCAAGAAAATGTTGAATTCTCCCAGCTATAATGGGAGAACAGGTCTTATCACCCTTAACAGGTAAAAGAGGAAATTGACTTACAGCTTCAGGGGTCACTTCTGTGTCACAGATTTCTTCCCCTTTGAGGTGTTGTTCACACTCCGGTTGTCTTTGTGATTGAACTGGTAATTGTTTCTTCTTCGGGGGTATCCCTGATGGTGATTCCCCCTGCGATGGAATAAAATGAGCCATTGGCTGAATAGGGGGATCTAGAATACTCCTCATTGCGCTTCCTCTTGTGGCCAATGAGTTGTTTTGCAGCTTTGTTGCTTTCTTTGACTGTTTTCAGTCGTTCCGTAAGGTCATCGCCAAACAATTCGAGCCCCACAGGCTGTTTGCTACTACATATGGCTTTGTAAGTGTCATCGAGATCTACTTTGAAAAGATCTCGCCTGCACATGTTCAGGTCATGTGTGGCGGAGGCGATCAAAAGCACCGAGTTAGATAAACCTTTCCACAATTCATCTGGAGAAGGCATTGTCCCTTCCTTTTCCAGGACTTCTCCTGTAGTTCCCATAAGCCTGGCTATGGGAATGATGCCCTTAACAAGTGACTCTTGCACCTTTTGTAACCGGGCGTCCATACTTCGGGTGGTTTTTTGGGCAATATCCCAGATTTCAGATTTCACACGAAGAAGTTTGCAATTTTCCGGCCTCCTGATGTTGTCCTTTCGCTTGAGTAAGGCTGGCTCATTTAAGCACGACGCCAGGAGACTGTCAACAAGTGACGATACTTTCTCATGTAGAGGAGGCTCGGTCTGTTCGTCCTCAGTTACTTCCTTAACCAGCTCTGCGATTTGAGCGCAAGAGGGTGCTTTCAAGCCGTCGCTCTTTGCCTTTTTGGCGGGTGGTTCCGTTGGCTTATCGGCGGCAGCGTTTTCCTCGCCCTCACCCTCGGAGGAGTTCAATAACTCATCCTCCTCTTCCTGTGCTGCATCGTAAGCAGCTTTTAGTTTCTGCACTACAGGCGCGACATCAGAAAGTAGACTCGTTAGCTGGTCTTCCTTGTGATTTAGTTCGGCAAGGCCCAACTCGCCGGTCGTTTTGGTGTGTTCTGTGCGTATGGCACAAGGAAGCCTGGCTGCGCCAGTAATCTTTGTTTTTGTAGTGGTGCCTGCAGGTTGAACGTCCCCAGAAGGACGAGGTGAACTTTCCCGCTCAGATGAGGTTAGTGTCTTACTCGGCTTCGCCGAGGCAGATTTTGACTTTTGGGCTTCCCTCAAAAGCCCATCTAGATTATTTTCCTCCGGCATCGTGGAAAGGTGAAGCTCACCTTTAAGAAGAACGGATTTGCCTCGCAAATCTCTAACGGATGGCGGAGATTGACAGGGAAAGCAATCGTTGAAAAACCAACCACGTTACAAGATGGCGAACGCTCACGTAGAATGACCAACCGTGCGCATGCGTAGTATCTCGTGGGATCTCTGCGGTAGATGACTGATAGAACTTTGATGTGCCTTTCACTGTCTTCTATGGCCTTATTCCTAATGCGTGGAAAGATAAAATTAAACGGCAAAACCAAAGTAGCAAGGTTAATCAAAATGATAATAATACAACATTTAACACAAGTTCAATTTATTCTTAGAGAGTTCCTTCGTCCCGCCAAATCTTGTATCATGGTTTTACTGAAAACAATGTTCACAAAGTTTATCAACTACCTTTCACGATCACAAAAGAAGTTAAAGTCATAATGTTTCAATATAAAATCATACACAACATACTTCCTACTTAAATAAGTCTTTATCGTGACCGCTTTTCAGATAGTGATGTGTGTCCCCTTTGCCACCACGAGCAACAAAC
>JAEMPF020011533.1:1502-14002 GCA_022496165.2 Catalaphyllia jardinei
TCGGATTGATTTTTTGATGAGTTATTTGATTTTATTTTCTGTTTTTTCCTCAAATGTCAGCCCAAATAGTACAAAGGAAGGAAATTCTGTTGTATTTGGTTTCGTTTTGTCGTCTGAAGTCAGTAATTAAATCATTTTTGCATATTCAATTTTCTCGGCTTTCGCTGGACATTTTGTCGCGCGGTAAAGAAATATTATAATTTCTTGCTTTCTTATTAGGTTTACATATCAAGTTGAGGTCTTTTTGTTAATATTTTTGAATATTTTGGCCCTTCATTCATTCGACTCTAAATAAACGACATCTTGAAACCAGATCTTGTGTCTGTGGTTACTGCGCATATGGTTTATTTTTGTGCTTTCGCTCGCTCTGAAATACTCTAAAAAAACGCCAGGGAATAAGGGGTGGGTCGCGGGCAATTTCATTCAGGCGTCAATGGGTTAAATTTAATGAGAATTCCATTGAAGTTTGCCGACTCGCTTAACTTTAAGCGAGTTGAAAAAACAACTGTTTTCACGGGACTTCCGTTTGTCACTCGCTGAGCGACCTGAAAAACCGCTCGTGAAAACACGGCCATGGTCTGACAGTTTGGAAATCCAGTGTAAAATGCTACCAGCGAGTCATTTGATGAGATGTTTTTAAATGAAAACAACTGCTCCTTGAGTTGTTCATATTTCTGCTCCAGATCGGCAACTTTCTTTTTCAATTTCAAAACCAAGTCCTCTAGTTCTTCATTTTTCACGATGACTACGGATAGTTTCTCTTGCAGCTCAGATATTAATAAATCTTTCTCAGATTTCTCGACAAAATCAGAGTTATATTCTCGCTCCGGTGTTTCTATTTCCGCTGTTTCCGGAACAGACGTGGCGCCAGGCATATTTGTTTGCGATGAATCGTTGCACACAACTTTGCTGCTTTCGTTCACCGAATGCATAACCTCGCTAAATTCTGACTCTAAATTGTTTGCCACAGTTGTAACCGTGGAGCGTGGAGTTGGGGTGGTCGTTTGTGAGGAGAACTTCGCTTCCACGCAAAGATACTTGGCACAGCTCCTGGTTTGGGGCTAACCTTGTGGTTAAGACTGCTTTTTAAACTTCAGGCTTAAAATGCCTCGAGCAAACTCTGGTTCCTTCCTTTATAGAAAAATTCTGCCCCACATCTCTTCTTATAGCATGGAGCCACTGTTTTCTGAGGTTTACATCATCTGGAAAACGAAAGAAGAAAATCTTTTCGCCCGTCTCTTGGTCTCGCTTATCCTTCTTCGTACACAGCGGAATGCAACAATGTGTTGGCATCTCTCAGTCGATCTCCAAGGAGAAAACAGGTCCTGTGGACCAAAGTTATCCCTTACAGGGACTAATAGGATCTTTTCTGCTACTATCCTTCAAAAACTAAAGATTTCAGAATACTTATGTGCAATGTTTGTCATCTCAAAACTTCAATATAATACAAATCTAAGTGCGCTCCAAGTTTTATGTGGCCTACCAAGCCTTGTTCTCATGTATTCGAATCCAGGCCGTTCCGCGCGGCCGCCATTTATGAATACGGTGTATACTGAGTTACCTCAGAAAGTTAGAACCTTTAATTAACTTTTGGTGGCTGAAAGTTCAAAAGAAAATAGAGAAGTTTTCATTGTTTAGGACTTGTTTTTCAAAAACAAAAAAATTTGGCATAAGAGTGTTACCTTGCTCACTATTTCATAACTTTGAATCCAAATATCTCCTGAGCATTTGAGGGTTATAGACATCTAAAGACATCAACTTGTAGATCGTTTAAAGCCAAAAAGGAACAATTGTTTGAACAATTAAAATAGAGCAGGTTACTTTGCCCACTCTAAGAATTGCGTAGGCCAGAAACAAAGAAACATTAATAGTTTTTTAATAATTGAGCTTAATAAGCTGAAGTTGGGTAAGTTTCATGACTTAACCACCAAAGATATGGATGCTAGCTTCTCAAACATTTCAAGGAGCAATTTCAAAAAAAAAATTTGTCAGAGTTCATTTTAAGTATGGTGTAAAAGTTATACCTTTGCTCTATCTTTTTTTCCAGATCTAAAATTCTTAGGTCGACATAGGAGGGTTTGTAAGAGGATCATCTATGGAACATAGATGATCAAAATTTAACCTTGGATGCCCAAATTTGGGCATTTTGGGGCACAATTAAGGGGTTTCTCCCAAATGTGTAACCTTGCCCACTCAAAAAATTTTAAAGAGCCATAAAAAAAAGACTTTACACCCAAGTTGAACGAAACTTTGCCAAGACATGCACATACGCTAGAAGTTGTGTCGCATTGAGTGTCATGTGACACAAGTAAAATTTAGTAACTTGTGACACTTTGAAAAAGTTGGGTTAGCAGGTGGGTACATCAACTCGGTGTGAACCTAATTAGGGTTAAGTGTGTTACACTGTTTAAACCTAAACTTGTGGTGGTCTACTCAGTAGTGTACTTGGTACCAGACACAGCCAAACAAGATGTATTTTCTGTTTTTCATTATTTCAAAGATAGTGCTGCCCTGATCAGGTCTTCTCCATAACACGTTTGATTCGTGCAGGCATACTTGATCGAATGAATGAATTGTGAGAGGTGATCGTCGAACAAGAACCCATCCACTTCCTCAATTTCAGTGTGCTGTTCAAACAGATGCACTTCAATTTTGTCTGGTTTGTGATCAGTTCTTTCACCACCTTTGCATTTGTGTAAACCTCCATGTTGCTCTTTGCTTGTTTGAGCTTCTCCAAAAAAAGTAGTCAGGATCTCTTCAATTTCTAGAAAATTACAATCAATACTGTAAAAGTCTGGTTGAGTTCTTTCCACAGCACTCAAGAGAGCTTTGAAGTGAGGTACCAAAACAAGTGTTAACTCCCAACGTTTCATTTGGAAAATGGTTTGTTGTAACTGTTAAATACATTTCAAATACCTAGTTTTAACCAATCAGCATGTAGTTTGAGCCAATGAGAAGTGAGTATAAGCCCTCTTGTTTAAACTTGTCTAGTTTAAAAATCCAGTCAGTGTGCAGTTTGAGCATCTTTGCCCAGACTTTCTTTTCATATCCAATCATCTTGTAGTTTCAGCATTACTATTTTCTGAAAACCAATCAGCTTTGAGATTGAGCATGGTTTAGTTTAGGATCCCGGCAAGATCTCGCCAGGATCGTGCTGTGAATCTTGCCAAGATTCTTGCCAAGAAGCAAAAATCCCAACCGCCAAAATCTTGGCGTGATCCTGCCGCGAAGCTCACCAAGATTCTCGCCGGAAAGCAACAATCCCGGCGACAAAGTCTCGCCGGAATCCTACTGCGAATCTCAGCAAGATTCTCCCCGAGAAGCAGATTCACGGCGCAATCTTGCAGGGAATCTCGCCAAGATTGGTGATGGGAAGCAAAATTCTTGGTGACGGGAAGCAAAATTCTTGTTGACATTTACTGCGGGAATCTCGGCAAAATTTTAGACTTGCTGCCATGAATACAATATTTACGTGCTTGCAGCGGTTAATTTAATACTACTTTAATAAATATGTTTTAAAAATGTCAGTGACATCGACAAATGGTGGCAACAAATTGAGGTCAAGAAATTCTGGTAAAATTCATTGCGCAAAGTTCGCAGCACCGAAGAAGCGATCTGGTATTATCGGGATATTAGACGAGCTTTTTTGCGCCAAATCTTTTTAGTTTAGAATAACAATTTACGTAACATTAGCCCTATTCACTGGTTTATTATTACAATGTTATGAGGGAGATTTTACAATGATTAAGGCAAAACCAAATTGAAAGAGCCGTGTTGTATATTCAGGGTACAGTGTTTTTTGCTGGTCTCTGACGTACCATCAATATTTCATTGTTATTGTTTTTACCAATTGTTTTTGTACCATACGCTAGAAGAAATGTATCATTGTAGAGAAGGTCAAGTGAAATTTTGTTTGTTTGTTGCATCCAACATAGTAGATCAGATTGACATTCAGCAGCTTGACTTTTTAACAGAGTTTTTGGAACCTTTTTGTTTTGAACTAGATTGCAAGCAGTGAATATTTGTAAAAGGGTTTTTCTTGTAATATTGTAATTTTATCACAGGACTTATAAATAAATTATACGACAGTCATTTCAAGTCTCTTTGTTTATTGAGTCTTTAATACATTATGCAAATTCTGGCAATAAAATTTTCAGAGCAAGTTCTTTGGGGGTTTTATTTATCTATTGACATAGTTTACATGATTTCCTGGGACACTTGAAGTACAGTCGACCTGGATTTTTCTCAGACTTGGATATAGCCAACACCATAGACAAATTACAAGCACATCTGAATTTTTCTGGGGGAATCATTGCATAACATGGGTGGGTCTGTTCTTCTACAGCTCTCAAATAATTGGCTAGGTTTCCTTGCTGCATGTGACCTAGCACTTTGTTCCAAATTGGGTCATTGGACAGCGGTAATATTCCCACTGACTACCATCTTGATTTAAGATACAACCAATAGTCATGTCCACCAGACAGCGTGGGCACTGGGATTGAGTCATTTCAGCATTAGGGATAGAGGCTAGGAATGCGTCCACATAAAATTCTTCATGCTTGCTAACTTCTTGTTTCACCATGGAAGGCATGGAAAACAAAACTCATTAAAGTTTACTTTTGCCAATGTGTCACACATGTTGTCTTATTTTCATCAGTTTCGGCATCAGTTCTCTGCTGATATCTCTTATGCATGTTTAGATTATTTTGTTATCGTTTTTGTAAAATGTACTCCCTGGGAATGAATAACCCTTTAGAAGCATCATGGTTCGACTCTGCCCCACTTAACTAATACAATCTCAAAGTGAACGTGTTTTTTAACCATTGATCAAGTGTACCTTGTTGTTTGGGAAACTCCAGGGTAAGAGCCTTTTTAACTTTCTTCTTTTTCACTTCTGGAATAATCTTGGTGGGTTTCCTCTTTTGTTTATTTTCTGGTTTAGCAGAGTCATGTGTGACATCAGTCAGGTCAGTAGCAGGGTCCTGTATGTTTTAATCATAACACATCTTTGCAGGAAGTGTGTCCTTGTCAACAGGCAAAGCACACGAAATAGGTGAAAGAAAACCACCTAGTAGTTTATGTGCAAAAATGTGTAAAGGCAAACTTCTTCAAGTAGTCTAAGAAATCTGCTAACTAGCAAGCTAGACTCACTGCCATTCTGTTAACCTGCAGTGCGAGTTCAGTGCATGCGCAGGGACAAAAAAAATGCTTGACTGCACGAGAGACCGCCATGTTGGAACTTGTACTTGTTGTTTGCTTATTAAGCGTAGTCACTGAGTTCTATTTTGTCAGAAAGTTCTGATTCTGTATTAAATTCATTCAGTCTTGTGGTTTACACAACTAAACCATGCTCTTGACAAAGCAAATAAGTCGCTTTCTTGTTCGTTATCGAAGAGCACTACTGTGGACGTGTTCAAATCATCAGCTTCATAGATCGGTAGGTAGCACGTATTTGTAGGTTCAGAATCATAACAGCAACCACTGCAAATGGAAGTTCTCAGAATCATCTGATTGAAATAGTCACGATGTAAAAGTACTTGACAGCAGAGTGTCCTATGCAGTCCTGGTAACTGGTCCACCATAAACTGGTCTTGACAAATGAAGCAAAGCCCCAAGTTGTCTTCTTGAGGTTCAAAACCTTGAAGAGGTCTGCTTTGTCGCGGAATATTAGAAGCCATTTTCTAAATGTTTACAAAGTGAACAGCGAGTAAGAAATGCATGCAGCAAGTAAAATAAAATTTAAACATGCACGCTAAAGTACCCACGGAGAAGCAACTTGTTTCCTCAGAGGTTAATTTTTGTTTAGTCAGCCAAGGACGTGCATTTAAGTGGTGGCTGTGTTTCTTTTCAAAAAACTATTCGGTTTTCGCATGACCTTAACTGACTTTTGAAATTTTAAAACCGCTTAGACGGTGAGTATGTAATGTTTACCTCCTACAGTATTGTGAAAAAGTAATGCAAACGATAATCGACGAATATCGCGATATATCGGCGATATTTGAACGATAATTAACTAGGAACGATATATCGCGCAATATATCATGGAGCTATTGTTGTAGCAGTTACGATATTTCGCTAAGTCCTGTGCGATTTATTGTTTGCTCTGAACAATATATCGTTTGCAGCAAGCGATATATCGTTTTCACCAAGCGATATATCGTTTGCTCGGAGCGATTTATCGTTTGCTCTGAGCGATATATTGTTTGCTCTGAGTGATATATCGTTTGCTCCTCCGAGTGTTTAATTGTTTGCTCTGAGCGATTACAATGTCACCTTTACATGTATGTAAGATGACACGACTGTTCGTATGCTTGTGTATTTTGTAGTTGTTCGTTACACCGACCCCAATCTCTCAATGACCAATTATATTTGTAAAAAATTTTAAACCATCCACGGCTTTTTACTCTGTACATTATGAATCATCCGTAAGTAATTGGCCTTTAAATCCAAATTTGTTGCTTTCTGTCAAATGGTACTGGGAATAGAGGCTTCAACAATCCACTCTCCATAGAGCAAACACAATAGATAACAACTTCAATAGAAAGTAAACTCGGTTCAAGCAACCGACTTGGCGACGCATGTAAAACTTTGTTTGCAGCACGCTAAAGAAACTTTGATAAACAATCCTTTGGTTAAAAGAAGAGAATTTGTTCTTTGAACAAACGGTTTGTGTCAAATATAAAAGCCAGAGATTATCTCTTTTTCGGTGCGGATCTTTGGAATGCTACAGACTAAACATTTTGGAAAGACCCGCGGAAGCCACTCAACCCATGCCAAACCACAAACGTTTTCGTTGAAGAAAAAATAACTAAATGCGTACAGATTTAATTATAGTTGTGGAAAGATCAAAAGATATAACGCATGTGAAACTTCTCCTAAGTTTGGTGGCGAAAATTTTAGACATTTGCAGATGTAAACGTGAATAGGTTTTTGTTTTGCGAGATTAAAGACACGCTGCGTAACTCTACATCCGTTTTCTCTAAGATTTCCGAAGTATTTGAAATTATGCTTTCCACTTAAACTGTTTACTTGTCATAAAGCTTTTTCGGCTCAAAATGGTGAATTTGAGTGGTTTGGTGGGTTTTGGGTCCATCCTTGCTACACGTTGTGAGAAGGAGTCAAAGGTGGAAAGCTCATAATTTTTTCGACCTCTCCAGTGCCAAGCAAATTTTCACCCAGAAATTTGAATGGCCCGGTTTCCAATTCGAACACCAGATAAACTGAAAGCTTGATGCTTCTTCTCATGGCATTCAATCTAAGATCCATTTAAATCCAAGTGGTAACCGCCAAATAATTTTCGAGAAATGCAGCTTTCGAAGTGACTAGCATCTACGGCCAGGATTTCGTGTCCCAAGGAGCAACAGTCACACTGTTTGCTCCATCCCGATTGGATGCATTCTTTAGCATCATCCAATCAGCGTAGAGTAACAGCGTGACTGCGGATGAGTTTCCAGAATGTCACAGACGGTAGTAAAAAGTCGTACGAACGGTAAGTTAACGTAAAACGATTTTCAAGGAGCATTTAAACATCCAACAAGCAGTTTCGTTTGTTTCATGGAGGAGTGTTTCAGTAAACATCAATTGGAAACAAAAAATATCTTGTCATAAATTAATCGTGACTGATGCGGTAGCGATCAACGGCTGTGAATACTCGATAAAAGGTTCTCGCATTAGTGAATATTCTAATCTAGAAGCTCATGTTCAGGTTGAGTATCCCTCTACAATGCTTCCTAAATGACATAAAAACATCTTCCACATAAACTTCACTGGTTGCAGTTCACTTTCCCATGGATGATTACTAACAAATAATTCTGTTCAGCTTACACGGACTTCTTTCTCAACCTTTAATATTCATAGCTTTCAATTCATCAGTTTTGCTTTAGGAGAGTCATGTCGCTAGAGCGATATACCGTATGGAATCCGTAGCGCGCTGTACGATATATCGCTGTAGCAATATATAGAACGATATATCGCTGTTGTGATATATCGCAATAACGATATATCGGCGAGATATCGAAGGGGAGTGCCGATATCTCGTCGAATTATCGTTGCCACACATCGCCTGTATGTGCGATGTATCGAAGAAATATCGTTGATATATCGCAAGAACAAAGCGCGATATTCAACGATTATCGTTTGCATTACTTTTTCACAATACTGTATTATTTTTTCCCTTTTCCTCCTTTAAGAAAACAAACATATCCTTTTATCAATGTAGAACCTTTTAAAAACAGAGATAAATGCGAAGAAGCATCATAAAAAAACAGAAATTTGATTTCCTATCCTTAACTTATAATTTACTTTTGTGGTAAATTCAATCCAGTCAAGATTCATCTCATTTACTTTGCGAAAGTGTAGATAATAGTTAGCAAATAATAAACAAAGATTAATAAACCAAGATTTAATTCCCTAACATTGCTATTATCCTTCCCACCCGACATTCCAAATAATAATTCGTAATTTGCCGGAGATATTGAGGTATTATGTATCTCATGAACCAATTCAACACCCGACTGTGAAAAGTTGTTGTGCTACAGTTTTGAAATCTATGAAGAACTGAGTCAGGCTCACCACAATAAAAACATCTTTTATTGTCTGTAATTCCATAGAGATTAAGCTCTTTCTTCGTAGCGACAATGTGATGGATTAGCTTAAAATTCTCTCAGATGGCTTTCTTTGCAAATAACCTTTACTCTATTAAAGATTTGGTTCCATGACAAGGTCGTCGGAGCAAAGTCGCGGTCCCATTTCATTGGACCAGTGGCCTGAGACTTCCGTTTATCAAGAAAAAGCCAATAATAATCTTTAGATCTAAGTTTCAAGAGATCGATGGTTAAGGCCGAGGATAATTGAAATAAAGTGCCGCCAGATATGAAGTTGACATTAGGCTTAGCCCGCACCTTGGCTTTTTTCCGTAAGGCACTCGGGATCGCAGAGATTACTTGAAAAAATTTGAGGAAATTACACTTAATTCCATAACGCTTTTGGAATAGTTCAAATGATAAAAAACTGCCATTGGCGTCAATTACATCATGCAGCGGGAAAACACCTTTTTCAACCCAATCGTGGTAAAAAAGGTCTTACCATCTATGAGGATCTCTTTATTATTAAAGAGAATCATTTCTTGTTCATCCCCAGAGTTATAAAGACTTTTCAGATCCAGGAAGGAAAACAAGATATTCTTGTAGAAGGGTGGTATGTCTGAATCTTTTAGAAATTTCTTATCATAGTTGGAGCGTAAGAGAAAATTAAGGCCCACATATTTGTTAAAATAGAATTTTGGGGTAACAGACCAAGTATCATCTTCTTCGTCATCTTTTTTTAGGAGACGCTGGATCCACGCTAAGCGCAAGGATTTAAACATAATTTAAATATCAGTGACCCACAAACCACTATTGCTGTAGTCCTGATATAAGACTTGTCTCTTGATTTTATCTGCTTTGTTTTTTCCATAAAAACTGAAAAAGTAGCGATTGGATTAGAGGCGAGTATTTGTTGGGAGTCTCAAGCATGGAAGCTGAATAAATGATTTTAGACAATCCTAGGGTTTTCACGATCAGGCACCGTCCAAACAGAGAAAGTGTACGCGAACGCCAAGCTGCAAGTTTTGTCCTAAGATTATCCACTTTCTTGGAAAAATTCTCCCTCTCCCTGCCAACACTATCATACGAAATAAAGGTTCCCAAAACTTTCACCGGCTCGTTGGTCCAGGCTAGATCAAGATATCTGCTGCGGTTAGATCTCCAAGGACCTAGCCACAAGGCTTTTGTTTTAGACTTATTTAAATGAAGACCTGAGACAGCACCATAATCAGCCAGAACAATAAGTGCATTTCTAATGCTGGTTAGATTTTTACATATAAGAGAGGTGTCATCAGCAAACTGGCTCAATTTAATCTCCTTGTTAAAAACCTTGATACCTTGAATGGTTTTATCATGTCTTATTTTAGAAGCTAGTATTTTGGCCACCAGAATAAAGAGATATGGCGACAAGGGGCAACCTTGTCTAACGCCTCTTGACAAGGATATTTGTTCCGTACTAAGACCATTATTGAGAATAGAGCTCTCAGCATTGCAGTAGAAGGTTTGAACCCAACACTTTATGCTATTCCCAAAGTTGAACTTCGACAGAGTTTGTTGAATAACCGGCCACTCAACTGTGTCAAAAGCTTTCCTAAAGTCCAGCTGCAGTAGAATGCCAGGAACTTTCTGTAATTCGGCTTGCTCAAGAATGTCGTTGATCAATCTAACATTTTGACCAATAAATCTACCTTTCATGAAACCAGACTGACCAGAATGTATTGAAGTAGGGAGCACTTTTTGAATTCTCAATGCTATAGCTTTGGAAGCAATTTTATAGTCCAGGTTTAATAGCGTAATTGGGCACCTTCGTTCCTGACTGATGACGAGGAAGAATTCCAATCAAACATCGACTTGGTAAGTCTCTAATTTTAAAATTCTACCTTGTCATCAGTCCGAGTCACTACGGAGTTACATGAGATTTGAAAGTTCTGGAAATGCGCTGCCCAAAATAGTAAGCAGACAAAACAACACAATGAACTTTAGGATATCATATATTTCCATAACAATACTGTATCCTGGCATCCAAGTGGCCTATATATAAAAGTACAGTACGACATCAACACAGTCAATGTGTATTGCTTTGAAAATGTTCGAGTACACTCATGCCAAAGTTCCTTACAATTGGCTTATTGTAATGTTTTGCGAATGTCTGAGCGTTTGACCAGCCGCCCGCTTTAAGGATTTCCTGCAATGTGAGGCTGGTATGGGAGGCACAGGATGTGGCTGCAGATCGCCCACTGTGGCTGGAGAACACGGCAACATCAATCCCTGCCTCTCAAAGAACAGACTTGCACCACTTGCCTATTGTAGTATTTGAGACAGCCTTGTGCAGTTTGACATAACTGATTAGTAACTGTGAAGTGGGACCTCTCAGATTTGCTGTCTTGGCAAGGTACTGAGTAAGGTGTGTGAGGACACAGAGGTTGATATCGGGCTCGAAATCGGCCAACTCAATGGGTTCAAGGTGTTTACCGGGCCTAGTTGTCATAAGCTTTTCGCCAATAGTGAAGACATATTTCCCGGGTAATTTCTGCATTAGTGTTATGTCTAATTTGGATAAGGTTTGGCACCGTTGGCCAGTAAGAAGGCAAAGGAGCATGGTTAATTTAAGCGTAAGAGCTTTTAGGTCTCAGGTGTCCTAAGACTACGCTAACATCCCAAATGCGGTTGTATCTAGGTAGAGAAGGTTTTAATTCGAACACCCCTTTTAGGAATCGAGTTACAAGCGGGTGATTACCAAACATAACGTTTCCTGGGAGTGTTAAGACAGAGGACAGTGCTGACCTAGCTGTATTGATGGCGCTATATCCTAAGCCATCCTCGTAAAGGGATGCTGAGAAATCTATTCCATGTTCAACGCTTGCGTCAACCGCTAAGGTTGCTTTTTGAGTGCAGAATTTCTCCCAGCATCCTAAATACGAGTGGTACTGTTTACCGGTACCTGGTCGCCAGGAGGCCATAATGATTTCTTTTGCAGCTGAGGAGAGGTTTCTATTGTTCAGAGTTTGCAAGGGATGTGTCTGTTCCAGTTGGTTTGGCAGAGACAGCAGGGGCCTGCATCCTTTTAGTTTAACCGGCAATTTCGTCCATTTGCATTGCTTTTGGGAACCACGGTTGTGTCGACCAGTTTGGCAACACACATATTCCTTCTGCTTTGTCCTCCTGGATCTTCTTTAGAAGGGAAGGTATGACACTAAAAGGAGGAAAAGAATAAAATTTCAGCTCGGTCCAGGGTATGGAAAATGCATCGATGGCCACTGCCCTGGGGTCAGGACGGTACGCCACATATTGGGGAAATTGGCAGTTTATATGAGAGGCAAAAAGATCAATTTCTGGTGTGAATTGCAGCTCTCCGAGAGCGTGCGACAGTAATGTTTTTTGGAGCATCCATTCAGTTCTGTCTGGATGCCTGGTCAGCCTCCGCATTGCATTACCCCACAATATGTCCTGCGCTAATCCAAAGATTGCGGGCTATATGCACCATTCCCAAATTTCATCGTTAAGTGCATTTAATTGTTCTGAATGGCTCGTGCCCATGTGGTTAATGACGGCAACCGCAGTAGTATTGTCTATCCCGACTAATATGCATGTCGCAATGCGAGCTACAGAAAGCTTTAAGTCCCAGATAAACGGCTAAGAGTTCAAGGTAGTTTATGTGATGACTCTTTTCGTGGGAGGGCCAGAGACCTCCTGTTGACTGGTTGCCATACACAGCTCCCCAGCCATTGTTAGAGGCATCTTTGGTGAGGGTGTGCATCGGCGCATCCCGGGTCATGATATTCTTAGCTGTCATTGCATTATCTACCCACCATTCAAGCTCAGACCTCGCCCTTCGCGATAATGACATGCGCTTATCAAAATTCCATTTATTATTTTGCAAGGCCCGAATTTTGTCATTTTCGATGTGGCGATAGTGTA
>JAEMPF020011533.1:21502-26970 GCA_022496165.2 Catalaphyllia jardinei
TCAGATATAATCTTCCTGCAAGAAACTTATTCCTCGCCGGAATCTATTAAAAGATGGGAAACAGAATGGGGAGGTAAAATCGTGTCCAGCCACGGCTCCTCCCATAGTAGAGGAGTAATGATTTTATTCAAACCACGTCTTGATGTTGACTTGGAGAACATTGCTGCAGATAATTTTGGCAGATGTATTTTGGCCGAGACTATTATTGATGGTAGCAAAATAGTTTTGGTCAATATTTACGCACCAAACGACGCAACCCAACAAGTTGTTTTCCTCAGGGACGTTTCAAAAGAATTTCTAGTCCCTTACGCCAACGACAACCTCGTGCTAGGAGGTGATTTTAACCGCACAATTAGCACTTTAGACAAAAAAGGCGGTAGACCGATTGACAGCAAAAACGCTTCTCTCAACGAACTTCAATCGTTAATCAAAACACACAATTTAGTTGATTCGTGGCGTTTCAAAAATCCAAATCAGCCTGGCTTTACATGGGCTAACCCGTCAATGAAAATACAGTGTAGACTAGACTACTTCTTTATTTCAAAGCAGCTAAAAGATCGCGTAAAAGAGTGCAAAATAGTTCCAAACATTTACTCAGATCACTCTGCCGTCGCCCTTTCGGTGTCTTTTAATGAAAGTGAGCTCCCTCGAGGGCCAGGTTTTTGGAAGTTTAACAACTCTTTGCTATCAGATACTAATTACGTGGAACTGTTGACATTTAAAATTCCGATGTTTGCAAAAAAACATGAACAAGTCAACGACAAGGGGTTGTATTGGGAAATGATGAAAATGGAAATTCGTGCCTTTACTATAGCTTTTTCAAAGAAGAAAGCGAAACGAAAACGTGATGAAGAATCAATTCTTTTGTCGGAAATGATAAAATTGCAGACCAAACTCCAGACGTCATATAGTGATTCCCTTAAGGCCGAGCTAGAGAGAATAAAATTCAAGCTTTCTAAAATTGCGGGTATCAAAACACGAGGAACAATCGTGCGCAGTCGAGCGCGTTGGTACGAGCACGGTGAGAGGAATAGTAAATATTTTTACAACTTAGAAAAAAGGAACCAAATAAAGAAACATATAACGTCGTTAGTTAATAACGATGGTGACAAAATCACAAACCCGAAGGACATCCTGGAGGAAGAAGAACGTTATTTGGAAGAGGTTTACACAACAAGAAATATGGACCCCAACTACCCAACTTTCAAAGAATTCTTTGAAATAGAAAATGAATTATCAGAAGAAGTCGCGAAAACGTGCGAAGGTGTCATGTCTATTGATGAGTGTGAGATTGCGTTAAAAACTATGGAAAACAACAAAACTCCCGGCACAGATGGGTTAACGCCTGAATTCTACCGCTACTTTTGGAACTTGCTCGGTTCATTTATGGTAAACAGCTTTAACTACGCCTTTCAAAACGGTACTCTTTCCATCTCTCAACGCCAAGGAATTATTTCCTTAATTCCGAAGAAGAAGAAGAATACCGAATATTTAAAAAATTGGAGACCTGTATCTCTACTGAATGTAGACTATAAAATCGCAACGAAAACCATTGCTCTGCGCTTGGAGAAGATCTTACCGAACTTAATTCATCCTTGCCAATCTGGGTATGTTAAAGGAAGGTTCATTGGGGAAAGTATCAGGTTAATAGCAGACACAATGCATTTCACTAAAGAGAAGAATATTCCAGGGGTAGCCGTATTTTTAGATTTTGAGAAAGCTTTTGACTCGATTGAGTGGAATTTTATTCATAAATGCCTCGAAACGTTTAATTTCGGTCTCGACCTCCGACAATGGATAAAAGTGTTCTATACAGATATCTCTAGTTGTGTTTTGAATAACGGGTACGCCTCAAAACATTTTCATCTAGAACGCGGAGTGCGTCAAGGTTGCCCACTTTCTGGTACATTATTCATTATTGCTATTGAGTTACTCGCACAAAGTATTAGACGATCAAAAGAAATAAAAGGTATCGCAATAGATAAACATAATGAAGTCAAACTTTCGCAATATGCAGATGACACAACTGCACTTCTTTCTGACGTCCAATCGGTGTCAAAGTTATTTGATTTATTATCGCTTTTCGAAAGGTGCTCTGGTCTAAAACTAAACCAAACAAAATCTGAAATGCTATGGCTTGGCTGCATGCGCCACAGAAAAGACACCATACTTGAACTCCAAATGAGCAGCGAGCCAGTTTACGCGCTTGGAGTGCATTTTACATATGATCTAGAAGTGTCTGAAAAGAAAAATTTTTTTGACAAACTAGAATCTCTAAAGAGAACATTGAACATGTGGTCCCAGAGAGACCTCTCCATCGTTGGTAGGATAAATATAATTAAAACTCTAGCACTTTCAAAACTGGTCTTTATCTGCAGCGTCATGTGTACCCCTAAAGACTTCAGTAAAGAAGTAAACAAGATCACGTTCGACTTTATTTGGAATCACAAACCCGCCAAAATAAAAAAGACTACCCTCTTCAAGCAAAAAACAGCTGGTGGCTTGGACATGAAGGATTTTTCTCTCTTCGACAAAGCACTTAAGTTAAACTGGGTGAAACGATTATGCTCTAAATCGGATGCTCCATGGCAGTACATACCAAAATCGCTCCTAGCCGATGTTGGCGGTACAGAACTGTTTAAATGTAACTATGATTATAATCTCCTCGACCTAAACAACCATCTTCCTGCTTTCTACAAACAAATCATTTTTTACTGGCAGGACATCGCAACGGCCATACCTAAAAATAAAAATGAAGTTCTCTCACAGCCAATCTGGAATAATCGATTTTTAACTGTGAATAAGAAAATGGTATTCTTTTCTCATTGGTATCACGCAGGAATAAAACAAATCTCGGATCTATTTGACTCTTGTGAGGGTCGTTTCCTTCCATTTGATTCTTTTCGCAATAAATTTAATGTAAAATGTAACTTTTTACAATATTATAGCATTCTTTCTTCTATTCCACAAAATTGGAAGAAACTGTTGCAAGAAAGTTCCAAAGACCCAGTCACACCTCCCACCTCAATCTGTTCACTATCATGCAAGGCAATATATGTGACCTTCCATAGGAAAACAGGCAATTAGGTTTAAGCGTTTAAACGGCACTTGCCGTTCAATTAACGTTTGCATGCCGTTTGAACGCCCTGAAAAAGCGTTCAAAACGTTCGTTTATCCGTTTAAAATTTCTTACTGCCCGTTCAAACGGCAAGCTCTACCCGTTTGGTTAATTTATTCTCCCGTTTAACAAATAAATTCAACCGTTTTAAACGTTTGAATCTTTAACTCTAAACGGCCCATTCGAACGGCGAGATCTATCCGTTTGTTTATTCAAACGCTTTGTCCCGTTGAAACGGCTTCTTCGTTACAGTTCAAAACGTTTCCTTTAGCCGTTCAAAGCCTCAAAATTGATGTCGAAATTAAGACTAATTAAACAAATCGCGTTTCGTAAGAGACAATGACGAAGCGGTCCGACGAAGCATTCATAAAAAGGTCAACAACTCGAACAGAACATAAGCGCTTCAGATTAATTTATTCACGAGACCTTTTGAGACCTTTCGAGTATCCTACAATGGATTCATGGACAATAAAGAGTAACAAAACATACCGGTACTCAGTTTATTCCTCGCAGGTTATGAACTGCAACAATTGTTTCTCGGATTCTCCGTTCTTATTTTCAGCAAATAATTTTAAAGTGTTTCCCACTATTACTTAAAGGTTTTTACTTGCTTAACTTAACCGTCAACTCTGAACGGACCGTTCGAACGGCGAGCTCTATCCGTTTGTTTATAAACCATTCAAACGCTTTGACTTCACTGTTCTACACTGTTCAAAAGCCTTCCTTTCCTCTTTACCGTTCAAAACGCTTCTTTTAGCCGTTCAAAACCTCAAAATGCTTCGTTGTTAAACCACTCGAAGAGTTCACAAACCATTCTTAAAAAGTCAACAACTCAAACACGAGCGCTTTAAAATTATTTACGTGACCTTTTGAGTATCTGACAATGGATTTATGCACAATAAAGTGTAACGGGACATATCAGTACGCAGTTTATTCCTCGCAGGTTGTGAAACTGCAACAGCTGTTTCTCCGATTCTCAGCAAACAATCATAAACACTGTTTCATATTATTCTACCCGTCTTAAAACTCTAAACGGCCCGTTCGAACAGCGAGCTCTATCCGTTTGTTTATAAACCGTTCAAACGCTTTGTTTTGGTGTTCTACACCGTTCAAACGGCCTCTTTGTTGCAGTTCAAAACGTTTCCTTAAGCCGTTCAATTTAAGCCTTAATTAATGTCGAAAGACTGTAATTAAAGAAAGCGCCTTTTGTAAAAGACAATCATGCTGCATTCATTAAAAAGTCAACAACTCAAACACAACACAAGCACTTCAAATTAGTTTATTTACGAGACCTTTTGAGTATCCTAGCACAATAAAGAGTAACAAAACATACCGGTACTCAGTTTATTCCTCGCAGGTTATGAACTGCAACAGAATCCTACGGTCGTGTTGAATTTTTTCAGCCTGTTATGTACTTTTTTTTATGGCTTTGATCCTTCATTCTGATTGTCAACTGTGGAAATAAGTTTTAACGATGGCTTATCGCCGCATCTAAAGCGAACGAACGCATCAAGGACCGAAATTCCACGTGATTGGTTTCATGTGACAACAGGACGCACGCGTCAGCAAGTGACATCAAGCACGTCTCACGTGAATCATCACGATTTGTGTTGTTACTTTTTGCAATAAATTATTTTAACAAAATCACATTGCTAAATTCAATGCCAATGAAAGCTGAATTATCTTCAAGACATTTTTCTTTTTGAAACAATAGAGAAGGGTTCTTTTGTTTGTAACATCTCTTTGTTTTCAGTAACCATGGTTTCAAGCCAATCAAATCCAAGGTTATTGTCTGACTAGTTTCAAGATGAAACACTTGTCAAAAAATTTCCATTCATTCGACCATCTATCGCCTGATCGAAAATTATGTCTGTAAACGATAAAGTTCAGGTTATTTGGAAGACAAACTGTCAGTGGAAAGATCGCCCTCATTTTCCAAAGAGAAAAGAAATTAAGCTGGGCAATTCTGATGGTGAAAACAGTTACGCTTCCCTTAAAAAGGGCGACAAAGTCAAAGTGAAGTTTGGATCCCGCTGGTATGACGCTGAGGTGGCCGAGACATGGAACCCCAAATCTAAAAAAGGTGAGCACTATTTTGATGGTGAAGAATTATCTTGTTCTAAGTTTGTTTAATATTACCTTCTTTTTACTGATACGTTTTTAATTGCTCTCTTATATAGGTGCAAAGAAAAATAACTTGATGATGTTCTGATAAGAAATACAAGGGGCAGCAAAAAGTGCCAGGCTACGACACCAACTAAAAGGAAAACTACAAAGCATTTATCTTTCTTCTCATTTTATTTTTCTCTCGCGCGCTTTCGAATTGATAAAAGGAAGGGAAATCGCTTGA